>CM077155.1:30999508-31187108 GCA_039583875.1 Platanthera guangdongensis | reverse complement strand
CTTGTATGTCTCGACACAGATTCTCTTCAGTGTCGACACTGAAATTAAGTGTCGACACAAGTACTTGATCTTCTGTATCTTGTAGTATTCTCTAAGTGTCGACACATCTCCTTTATGTCGACACATCTTCATGTGTTGAAACTGTCAAGTGTCGACACTGCTTCTTGGTGTCGACACAAGTCTTCAATTTTGTTTCTTCAGCTGAGTGTCGACACATTCCCTTAGTGTCGACACTTGTACTTAGAATATTTTGTAAACTTTTCTGTTCTTTGCTAAGTGTCGACACAGCTCCTTGTGTCGACACTTTCTTCAAGTGTAGAGTCTTCAACTAAGTGTCGACACATTGTGCTGGGTGTCGACACTTTCTTCAAGTGTTGACTCTTCTGGTTGTGTGTCGACACATTGTGCTGAGTGTCGACACATACTTCAAGTGTTGACTCCTTTGAGTGTGTGTCGACACATTGTGCTGAGTGTCGACACATTCTTCATATGTTGACTCTGCTGATTGAGTGTCGACACATTGTGTTGAGTGTCGACACTTGTCCTTAGTCTCTGCAGAATTTTGCTGAGTGTCGACACAACTCCAAGTGTCGACACTTTCTGATGTAGACTCAGCTCTTCTAGGTGTCGACACTTCTGCTAAGTGTCGACACAGCTTTTCTGCATTCTTCTTCACTGAGTGTCGACACAGCTCCAAGTGTCGACACTTTCTGTCTGGTGTCGACTCTTCTTCTCAGGTGTCGACACAATTACTCCAAGTGTCGACACTGCTTGTCTGGGTGTCGACACAAGCTTTCTCAAGTGTCGACACTTTCCCTCTGGGTGTCGACACATGGACTTAGAAACTTTTAGCTTCAGTCCAGTGAATACCTAACCTGCACAAGTAACTCAAACAAACATCAAATACATTATGATGTATATCATTGAGTTAGGTGAGGCTTCTTCAAATCAGGTACATTTGACCAATGTACCCAACAATCTCCCCCTATTTGGAGAAGTCATAACCCTTAGTCAATGATATACACCACTCATAATTAAAAATTAGAAAATGATGTAAAGCAGGTATATGTCAACAGGGTAAACTTAAACATGTAATAAAGCACACATGTATACTCATTAAACATTGCAGAACAAACAAGAAATAGACACATGCTTCTGAACAATCATGAGATATATTTATCAAAAATTGTTCTAACATTGTTTTAATACATTTCCATTGTTTTACAAAAATATTTCATATGTAAAAGATTACAACAATGTTTCTTAGTCTAATCTTAGTCTAGTTCTGATCAGGTTCTTTTATAACTATTCCTTTCCCAGCTTGTACTTTGGCCTTTACAGCAGCAGCAGCAGCAGGCTCAGTATCAGCAGTCTTCTTTCCCTTTGAGATCGAGCTTATCAGCCTTGATCTTTTGCCTCTCAAAGTAATGATAGGGCTTAGGAAAGTACTTGCTAGGCTCCACAGCTGTAGGAGGTAGCTTTCCTAACTTAGCCTTCCTTCTATACTGGACAATGGCTTCCTGCCTAATCTCATGCTTCCTCCATTCTGCTTCTGAGAACCATTTGTTCCTTTCATGAGCATTGTCCTTGGCTGCTTTCCAGGCTGTGTAGAATGATGTTCCTAGAGGTAGGGCTCCATTGTTCAAAATCTGGCTTTTGTTCAGCTAGTTCCCTAAACCTCTTCTTTGACAGCCTTGTCTCTTCTTCTTTGTCCAAAGCCTCTTGCATAGCTGCTGTTATAGGTTGAACAACCTTTTCCAGAACAACATTTGACTTTCCAGCAGTTGGGCTATACATTGTGCTTACATCTGCATGAACCATGTCAAAATCTGGAGGTGGATAAATCACTTGAGCTACTTCCTGTTGCTCACCTCCAAGATATGCACTTTGAATCCCTGATTCAGCAACATTATCATCATCACACAGGGGAGGATATCCAAGGGTAGCCCTGATGGAATTTGATATCCACTTTAGCATGGTCTGAGCTTGCTTTGACTAACACCCTCTCCCCCTTTATGACTTCTTGTGCAACATGATCTCTTACATCATCTTTCTGGAACCTGATTTGGCTGTCCAAGTACCTGATTCCATCCTTAAAATAAGGTCTAAGCTTTGTAAGCTGTTCAGAAATGACCTTCTGTGAATCTTGTATAGCAGTTTTGACAGCAGCAATTTCTCTTGAAAGCTTTATCAAATCAGCCTTTGCAGCAGCAGCAGATGTAGATGGTTCAGCAGACTTATTCTTCAATTCAGTGACTATAGCATTGTGGGAGGCAGTTAAATTATCATTCATTCTCAACTGATTTTCCAGCACATAGCCCTGCTTCAATGCTATATCATCTATTTTTTCCTTTATCTTCTCTTGATGTGTTGCCAGAAACACCACTGCATTTCCACCCTTGTGGAAGCATTCATCATTTCCTTCTTATTCAGGTTCATCTCAAACCTTATTGACTTTATATCTTGAGCTAAATCAAATTGTAGGGACTTGTGCCCTTCATCAACATAAGCTTCTATTGCTTTCCTTTGTTCATCCATCTTGATTTGCAATGCAATCATAAAGCACTATAGTCAACAGTTGGAGCGTGCTGAACTATAGGCTTGGGGCAATGGATTGCAAGGCTTTCTTGTAACTCTGACTTCTTCTCTTGAATACAAGAGTTTCTTCTTTTTAGCTTGTTCAGCCTCATCTTCCTCAGACTCTGAAGTACTGGCTATATCACCCTGTCCTTAGGGCTTGATGGTTTGTCAGCTTGCACATCTAGTGCTTTCTCACTTGCTTGCCTTCCAGGCTCTTCCTGAACTTGCAGTTCTCCCCCTCAGCAGCAGCACCCTTCTCTTCAGCAGCAGCAACTTTGTCCATGTCAAAGTCCTCTTGATCTAGATTTAGAAATAGATCTTCCATGGTATTCTACTGGTGACTGTACAGGAGAAGTACTGGGTTCATCAACTACTTTATCAGGAACCACTTCTAGGATAACTGATGTGTCTTGGAGAACAACATCTGGTTCTTGATTTGCTTGCTGAGTTTGCTGATGGACATCAGACAAATCAGAATCTATTACAGAAAAATCTAAAGTATTGAGGTCAGTAAGTACCTCTTGGATAATGATTGTGGCTTGCTCACTGTCCAGAGTAGAGGGTTCTTCTACTGCTGGAGGCTCCCCCTGGCTTGGATCCTTATACTTGGGGCTAGCTGGAGGCAGCTCCCCCTGGATTTCAGCTGTCTCTTGAGGAGCAGGAGACTTCTCTGCAGCCACTTCCTCTTGACTATCAGGAGTGAAAACAACTTGTTCTTCACTACCTGAACTGCTGGAGGACTCCTGTGTCACAGGAGCTATCTTCCTCTTCTTCTTTGGAGGTGAATCTTTCTTAGTAACTGCTTCTCTGGGGTAGGTATTTCCTTAGATAGTACTCTTTCCCACCTGGAAAATATCCTTTGATCCATCCTTCTCATGTGATTGATTTTAGTACCAGCAGCATTGCTCATTACCTCTGGTATTGTACCAGCCAGGTAGAGACTTAGTATTCTGCCCAGATTGGGCTTCTTCAGACTCTCCTTAATTTTCTCATACACAACCATTGACCAGTCTGTTTTTAGGTTGAAGATAATTCTGGTCATAACACTGAACATGGAGGCTGACACCCTGTCATGCCCTCCAGTCTTGCTGAGTATAACTTTCCCCACAATTTCAGACAGGAATTTTCCTTGGTTATTCATTCCTTTCCTGTTGAATACAGATCCTATCTTCATCTTAGGATCTAGACCACACCAGGTAAGTGCTTCCCTGGTCTTAGATGTAGTCACTTCCTCTTCTGCTTGAATTTTAGGTAGCTGAAGTACCTTTCTCAGAGTTTTGGGTGAAATCTTGACCTTGGTTCCATGCACTCTTGATTTGATTCTGTAACCTGAGTCATCTACAGAAGCTCCAGTAAGGAATTCAAGAACTTCCTTCTTCCATATTTTGGTTGGTTCTGAAACCAAGTACTCCAATCCAGAATCGGTGACTAGGGTTACCACCGATTTGATTTCTTGATCGCCATCGTCGAACGCGCCACGAACCAGTTCATAGCCTTCATTGACGTTCTCCTCGAGCTTGGGAGCCATTAGGGTTTGTAGAATTAGTCTTTAGAAAAGAGAAATGTCGACACAGTAGTTTGGTCTCGAAACTCTGAAAGCGTGTCGACAAACAAAGACAGAATCCTATTTATACCTTTCTGGTTTGAAGACGAACAGGCGGGATGGATTACTAAAGATGTGTCGACACTGGCAATAAGTGTCGACACTGACTTATAATGTCTCGACACTCATGTGTCGACACAAGTTTAGTCAACAGATTTTATGTGTCGACACATGGTTATGTGTCGACACCACTCTACTCGACAATAGTCGAGACTTTACTTAGAAAATTCTGAGTAAAACTTAAGTGTCGACACCACATTGGATGTGTCGACACCTACTCGACATGTGTCGACACTAACATTCTGAAGTGTCGACACCAACTTCCTAGATGTGTCGACACCATTTTCCTGAAGTGTCGACACTTACTATTCTGTGTCGACATAGACTTGTCTATGTGTCGACACCTTTTTACTTAGCCAATTTTTAGTTCTGTAAACTTAGTCTAAGTTTATCATACCTAGTTCAATTTTGAACCTATTGAACTTAGCTTCTTCTAAGGGCTTAGTAAACATATCAGCTATCTGATTATCAGTTTTAACATATTCAAGTGCAATATCATTTCTTTCTACATGCTCCCTAAGAAAGTGATATTTAATCTCAATATGTTTAGTTCTACTATGTGATACAGGGTTGTTAGCTATTGAAATAGCACTTGTAGAATCACAGTAAAGTGGAGTTCTACTTACCTGAAATCCATAGTCTTCTAGCTGATGTTGAATCCATAGAAGTTGAGCACAGCAACTTCCTGCAGCTACATATTCTGACTCAGCTGTGGAGATAGCCACACTGGTTTGCTTCTTACTACTCCATGAAATGAGTCTTCCACCTAGGAATTGACAGGATCCAGTAGTGCTCTTTCTATCTTCTTTGCATCCTGCAAAGTCTGCATCTGAATAGCCTGTTAGATCAAAATCTCCATTCCTAGGGTACCAGAGGCCTAGATAAGGTGTGCCCTTTAGATATCTCAAAATTCTTTTGACTGCAGTCAAATGAGACTCTTTAGGGCAGGCTTGATACCTGGCACAAACACATGTAGCATACATAATGTCAGGTCTACTAGCAGTCAAGTATAAAAGGGAGCCAACTATCCCTCTATACAAGGTTTCATCTACAGGTTTCCCTGCATCATCCTTGCTAAGAGACATACTTGACCCCATAGGAGTCTTCATGGTACTGGATGAATCCATACCATACTTCCTTATGAGTTCTAGGGTGAACTTGGACTGACATATGGATAGACCACTTTCAGTCTGTTTAACTTGGAGACCCAAGAAAAACTTCAGTTCTCCCATACTACTCATCTCAAATTGACCTTGCATAAGTTTTGCAAACTTTTTGCAAAGGCTGCTTTCAGTAGACCCAAATATAATGTCATCTACATATATTTGGACTAGTATGACTTTGCCTCTAGATTCCCTAAGGAATAGAGTCTTATCTATTTTCCCCCTTGTGAACTTGTTCTCAATGAGGAAACTAGATAGGGTTTCATACCAAGCTCTAGGTGCTTGTTTTAACCCATATAATGCTTTCCTAAGTCTATAGACATAATGAGGTTGAGTTGGATCAACAAAACCTGATGGCTGCTCCACATAGACTTCTTCTTTCAAATTACCATTTAGGAATGCTGACTTCACATCCATTTGGTATACCTTGAATCCTTGATAGGTTGCATAGGCCAAGAACATCCTTATGGCTTCCAGTCTGGCTACTGGAGCAAAGGTTTGATCAAAATCAATACCTTCTTCTTGCCTATAACCTTTAGCAACCAGTCTTGCTTTATTCTTAATGATGACTCCTTGTTCATCTAACTTATTCCTGTAGATCCACTTAGTTCCTATCACATTGTGATCTTTAGGTTAGGAACCAGGTCCCAAACCTTGCACCTTTTGAACTGATTAAGCTCTTCCTGCATTGCTTCAGTCCACTGTGGATCTTGTATAGCTTCTTCAAATTTCTTTGGTTCTATTTGAGACAGAAAACTTGAATATACTACAGCATTCTGATTTCTGCTCCTTGTCTGAACACCTTGTCTTGGATCTCCAATAATCAGCTCTACTGGATGATCTCTTAGATGCCTGTTGGCTGGAGGCATCCTTACTTCTGGTTGAACTTCTTCAGCATCTTCATCATGCTGAGTTCCTTGTACTTCTTCAGCTCCTGGTACATGTAGTTCTCCCCCTGGACATAAGCCATCTTCTTCTACTTGCTGTCTTGCAGCAGGTACATCTTCTATGGTTAGCTTGTCCATCTTCTTAGTAAGACCTGTGGGGCTGCACACACTACTAGACAACTCATTGTTAATAAGTTTTGTCTCATCAAAAACTACATGCACAGACTCCTCTACAACTTGTGTAGTCAAGTTGTAGACTCTATAAGCCTTACTATTATTGCTGTACCCAACAAACACTCCCTCTTGGGACTTGGCAGCAAACTTAGTTAAGTAAGACTTCCATTGTTAAGTATGAAGCATTTGCAACCAAAAATCCTGAAATAGGATAGGTTTGGTTTCCTGCCTTTCACAACTTCATAGGGGGTCTTGTTTAACCTTTTAGTGATGGTAGCCCTATTTATCACATGGCATGCAGTGTTAACTGCTTCAGCCCAGAAATACTCTGGCAGTGATGAATCACTAATAGGGTCCTACCAGCCTCTATCAAGGTCCTATTCTTCCTTTCAGCAATGCCATTTTGCTGAGGTGTTCTAGGTGAAGAAAATTCTTGAAATATCCCAAAGTCTTCACATAGTATTGTCATGCTATCAGACTGAAACTCAGTACCATGGTCACTTCTAATTTTGACCACAGTACTATTTAGTTCATTCTGAATTTGCTTGACAAAGCTGTAGAAGACACTAGGTGTTTCAGATTTCTGCCTTAAGAAGAACACCCAGGAAAACCTTGAGTAGTCATCAACAACTACAAAGGTATAGACCTTCCTACCTAAGCTGTGAACTGGCATTGGACCAAAAAGATCCATATGCAAGAGGTATAAGCACCTCACAGCATCTTTGTTCTCAATGCTTTTAAAGGTGGATTTGGTCTGCTTGCCCTTTTGACAAGCTGAGCAAATGCCATCTTTAACACACTTAACTTGAGGACCATTCCTCACTAACTCTTTGTTAAAGAGTTTGCTAATAGTCATGTAGTTAAGATGAGCTAGCCTCTTATGCCACTTGACACAATGAGAGACTGTCTCATCAGCTACAAGACAAACAGGAGAACCATTGTTCTCAATCATGATGTCTAGACAGTAGACATTCCTCTTTCTATATCCTGTCAAAATGATCTCTTGATCACTTGACCTCTTGATATGACAACCATTTTTAACAAATGAGATGTCATACCCTACATCACTTAACTGACTTATACTTATAAGGTTGTGTTTCAACCCTTTAACATAAGCCACTTGAGTAATGGTAACAAGGTTTGAAGAAATGTTACCAAACCCTTTGATGATTCCTTTTCAGAACCACCAAAGGTCACTTTAGGACCATTTTTGATTGGAATGTAGTCCTTCAGTAGTCCCCTTGTTCCAGTCATATGTCTGGAACATCCACTATCCAAGTACCATGTTGGGGTATGGCCACTTGGATTCACCTGCAAAACAAATTAATGAACCTTAGAACCCAAAGTAAACTTGGGTCCTTGGTGATTGTTAGTTTGCAACATGACATAGCTACCTACTGGCTTTCCACCAGGTAGCTTGCTACTCCCATTGGCACTTGCATTGTGCCAACAGTCCAAGGCAAAGTGGCCAACTTTGCCACAGCACCAGCATTCAAACTTGTTGTACCTTTGCTTAGGTACAGACTTGGCTGTCTTGACTACAGCAGGCTTATTGAATGTTGGGGCTTTGCCCTTGGACTTGGACTGATCCTGAACAGTCCTAGCTGGTTTAATAAAACCCAGTCCAGCCTTTCCTTTATGATGAACAAATTCATCAATCAAGGGTAGCACTGATTTAGGTTTTGAAAACCTAGCAACTAGCTCTCTTTCCTTCTGAAGATTGATCTCCAGTCTCTTAATTTGATCATTTTTATAGGTGATAGTTCCCATCTGAATCACAGTAATGTGTTTCAGCCTGGCTACCTCATTGAGCTTTTGATCAAATTTCTTCTCAAAATCTGTTGCAGCTGCCTTGAGATCAGCAATCTCCTTTGCCTGACTTTTGGCTAGGGTCTTGCTTTTCTTATAGGCTTGCAACAGTACTTTATATTCATCTAAGAGCTGATGAATATCTCCCTCAGATTCAGAAACACTTCCATCACTTGATGAAGATGAATCTGACTCTGAACTAGAACTGGAATCTGAACTTTGAGTTGGACTTTGTACCTGACTAGGTCCTGGCTGCTCCAGGATTTTGGTACTTTCAGTCAATGCCATCAGTCCTTGGCACTGACACTCTTCTTGTTCATAGATTGATTCCATGATCTGCATAAACTCTTCTTCTTCTTCAGCAAATAGCCCTATGTAGGCTTCAGCATCTGTCTCAGTGTCTGAAGAAGAAATGTCTGAAAGAGTCTTCTCATTCTTTGCAACAAAGGACTTCTCCTTCTTTCCTTTGAAGTGAGTCTTCTTTTTGTCACTGGATTCTTTTCTTCTCTCAGGACAATCTGCAATAACATGACCCTGTCTATTGCAGCAGTAACACACTATCTTAGACCCAGTTGCCTTGCTAGTCTTTGTCTTTTTCTTGTCCTTCTTTGAAGGCTTCTTCTCCTGATACTGGACTTCTTTCCCTTTGGAAAATGAAGGTCTGGACCTCCACTGTTTCTTCTTCAGGAATTTCTGAAAATGTCTGGTGAATGCAGCAAAGTCTTCATCACTTTCACTGCTTGTAGACTTTGTGCTAACAGACTCATCAGATTCTGATTCAACTACCTCTGGAGGAGGAGTTGATGACTTAGTCCTGCCCTTTCTAGGTACTTCTGACTTGAAGGCAACAGTCCTTTCCCTGTGCTCAGTCCTTGTTGATTTTTCCTCCTCTTTTCTCACTGACAGCTGCATCTCATAAGACAACAACTTGCCAAACAGTGTGGGAGGAGGAATTTCTCCCAACTTTGCCATTTCTCTGATGGCACAGATCTTGGTGTCCCAATCTTTGGTTAGGGACCTTAAGAACTTATCATTCAATTCATAGTTAGTGAACTCTCTTCCATAGGACATGAGTTCATTAACAATTCTATAGAACTTCTTGTAGCATTCAGTGATGCTTATCTCCTCTTCCTTGCCTAAAGCTCTCATACTCTTGATTAAGCAAGGACTTCCTATCTTGCCTAACTTCTTCAGAACCTTCCATATAGACAATGAGAGTATCCCACATCTCTTTTGCTGTTTTACAGTGAATTAAGTTCTGAAAAGTGGCATCATCGATGGCACTTACTATAATGTTTTGTGCCCTCTTGTCCATAGTGGCTAGGACAATTTCATCCTTAGTCATCTCAGAGAAATCCTTTGGAGTTCTCTGTGTAGCATCCAAAACTGAAACCTTCATGGGCACATATGGCCCCTCTTTGACTGTGATGTAGATTCTAGGGTCAGAGGCCTCCATAAATAGCCTAACCCTTTCTTTCCAGATCCCAAAGATCTCTTTTCTGCATATAGGCAGTTTCATTGAACCCAATTCCTTGTGATTCTCTGAAGAACCCATGTTTCTTGATTTTCTTGAAACTGTGTTCTGACTGAACTCTGCTTCTTAAGATCCAGATGCCTCTGAATCCTTCTTCTCAGCCTAGTTCCAAAGACTGAATTCTTGATTGGAGCTCTCTCTCTCTCCAACTTCTTAGATCTGCAGTTGGACTGCCAGAACTTCTTGTGTTGATACTCTGTGTACCACTTTTCTAATTACTTGAATAATCTGATCAATTACTTCAAATAGCTTCAACAACTACTACCTTTTCTGTAAACAGTCTGTGCCTATTTATAGGCCTTCTTCAAGGTAACCGGCTGGTCCGGTTCATAACTTACTTCTGACATCTCTGACAAGTGCTGTAAACCGGCTGGAACGGAAGCTGTCATGTCATCCAGTCAATTCTTGAAATTCTCTAACTGTCAGATAGTGTAGAGACTTTCTGTTCTTAAGTGTCGACACTTATAGACCAAGTGTCGACACATGTTGTGTAAGTGTTGACACAAGTCTACAAGGTGTCGACACAACTCCTTGTATGTCTCGACACAGATTCTTCTTCAAGTGTCGACACTGAAATTAAGTGTCGACACAAGTCCTTGTATGTCTCGACACAGATTCTTCTTCAAGTGTCGACACTGAAATTAAGTGTCGACACAAGTACTTGATCTTCTGTATCTTGTAGTATTCTTCTAAGTGTCGACACATCTCCTTTATGTCGACACATCTTCATGTGTTGAAACTGTCAAGTGTCGACACTGCTTCTTGGTGTCGACACAAGTCTTCAATTTGTTTCTTCAGCTGAGTGTCGACACATTCCCTTAGTGTCGACACTTGTACTTAGAATATTTTGTAAACTTTTCTGTTCTTTGCTAAGTGTCGACACAGCTCCTTGTGTCGACACTTTCTTCAAGTGTAGAGTCTTCAACTAAGTGTCGACACATTGTGCTGGTGTCGACACTTTCTTCAAGTGTTGACTCTTCTGGTTGTGTGTCGACACATTATGCTGAGTGTCGACACATACTTCAAGTGTTGACTCCTTTGAGTGTGTGTCGACACATTGTGCTGAGTGTCGACACATTCTTCATATGTTGACTCTGCTGATTGAGTGTCGACACATTGTGTTGAGTGTCGACACTTGTCCTTAGTCTCTGTAGAATTTTGCTGAGTGTCGACACAACTCCAAGTGTCGACACTTTCTGATGTAGACTCAGCTCTTCTAGGTGTCGACACTTCTGCTAAGTGTCGACACAGCTTTTCTGCATTCTTCTTCACTGAGTGTCGACACAGCTCCAAGTGTCGACACTTTCTGTCTGGTGTCGACTCTTCTTCTCAGGTGTCGACACAATTACTCCAAGTGTCGACACTGCTTGTCTGGGTGTCGACACAAGCTTTCTCAAGTGTCGACACTTTCCCTCTGGGTGTCGACACATGGACTTAGAAACTTTTAGCTTCAGTCCAGTGAATACCTAACCTGCACAAGTAACTCAAACAAACATCAAATACATTATGATGTATATCATTGAGTTAGGTGAGGCTTCTTCAAATCAGGTACATTTGACCAATGTACCCAACAAACAGCAAGATCAACAAAATATTCTAAGTACAAGTGTCGACACTAAGACTATGTGTCGACACTCAGCTGAAGTCTCAACAGAAGAATCAAGTGTCGACACAAGGAGCTGTGTCGACACTCAGCAAGTATCAACATTGAAGACTATGTGTCGACACCAAGAAGTAGTGTCGACACTTAACAGATTCAACACAAGAAGATCTGTCGACACAAAGGAGATGTGTCGACACTTAGAAGAATTCAGCAAAAGATAGAAGATCAAGTACTTGTGTCGACACTCAATTTCAGTGTCGACACATGCAGAAGAAACTGTGTCGAGACATAGAATCTACAACACAAGGAGTTGTGTCGACACCTTGTAGACTTGTGTCGACACTTACACAACTTGTGTCGACACTTGGTCTATAAGTGTCGACACTTAAAGACAGAAAGTCTCGACACTTTCAGACAGTTAGAGAACTTTCAAGAACTGACTGGATGACTTGACAGCTGCCGTTCCAGCCGGTCTACAGCACCTGTCAGAGATGTCAGAAGACAGTTATGAACGGTACCAGCCGGTTACCATGAAGAAGGCCTATAAATAGGCTCATACAGTCTACAGAAACTGTTGTTGAGGTTGTTGAAGCAATTCAAAAAGTGGTTCATAGAGTTGTTCAAGTTATTGATCAAGGATCAAATCAAGAAGATCTAGCTGTCCAAGTGCAGATCTAAGAAGTTGGAGAGAGAGGGCTCCATCCAAGAAATCAGCC
The DNA here is from genome assembly GCA_039583875.1 of Platanthera guangdongensis. Lineage (NCBI taxonomy): Eukaryota > Viridiplantae > Streptophyta > Magnoliopsida > Asparagales > Orchidaceae > Platanthera > Platanthera guangdongensis. The sequence goes on along the minus strand of CM077155.1, from coordinate 31,174,979 downwards.
GTTGGAACTAGGCTGAGAAGAAGGGTTCATATATATTCTGGATCTTAAGAAGCAGAGGTCAAGGATCAACTGCAGAAGGAGTCAATCTAATTGAGTTCTACTTTCAAGAAGCTTTGAAGAAAGCTAAGTCAGATTGAATCCAGCTGAGTTCTTCCAAGAACTCATCAAGAAACTCTCAACTCCCCTCTCTTGTTTCTGAGTTGCTGAGTTATCATTTGTAAATTAATTTTTATCTTGTAGGATCCTTTGGATCTGAGTGTTTGTAAGCCTGTAATTATAAAGGCTGAGGGTAGGGCTTGAGAGCCTGAGTGTAGGAGATTGAAATCTCTGAGTGTAGGCCTTGGTGGCTAAGTGTAGGCCTTGTTGGCTGAGTGTAGGCCTTGTGGCTGAGTGTAGGCTTTGTGGAAAAGCTGAGTTGTAGGGCCTTGGGCCTGAGGTGTAGGAACCAGTTTGGGTTCTGAGATAGTGGAGAAGTTTGGCCGAATCTAGTACACTGCTAGATAGGCGAAGGGGGAAAGTGGATGTACCCAAAGCTTGGGGAACCACTATAAAACTCTATGTCTGCTGTGATTGTGGTTTGCTGTGTATGCTGTGTGATTGCTGTGCAAAAGTAGATTAGATTCTGTGTTTATAACTGATTGCTGCCATTAAAGTTAAAAAGAATTTGGTCACCTATTCACCCCCCCCCTCTAGGTGTTTAGGTACTATATCTTTCAGATGCCATGCAGGAAGAACTGAATCAATTCAGAAGATGTAAAGTCTGGAAGTTGGTTCCTTAACCAAAGAATCACAATGTCATAGGGTCTAAGTGGATCTACATGAATAAGTTAGATGAAAATGACATTATAGTCAAGAACAAAGCAAGACTGGTGGCAAAAGGCTACAGACAGGAAGAAGGAATAGATTTTGACCAGACATTTGCCCAACTGGCAAGGTTGGAAGCAATAAGGCTGTTCCCTGCCTATGCAGCTTATCAAGGGTTCAAGGTATTCCAGATGGATGTAAAGTCAACATTTCTGAATGGTGACTTAAAAGAGGAAGTTTATGTTGAACCACCCTCAGGTTTTATAGATCCTCTCTATCCTAATTATATGTATAGGCTTAAGAAAGCTCTATATGGATTGAAACAAGCCCCTAGGGCTTGGTATGAAACATTGTCTACCTTCCTCATTGAGAACAAATTCTCAAGGGGGAAAATAGACAAAACTCTATTTCTTAGGGAATCAAAAGACAAGATCATCCTAGTTCAGATATATGTTGATGACATTATCTTTGGATCAACTGAAAATAACCTTTATAGAAAGTTTGCAAAACTTATGCAAGGGAAGTTTGAGATGAGCAACATTAGTGAGCTGAAATTCTTCTTGGGACTCCAAGTTAGACAAACTGATGATGGCTTGTCCATATCCCAGTCTAAGTTCACCAAGAAGTTAATTAAGAAATATGGCATAGAGTCATCCTCCACCATGAGAACTCCAATGGGGTCAAGTATGCCTATAGGGAAAGATGATGCATGAAAACCTGTAGATGAGTCTTTGTATAGAGGGATAATTAGCTCCCTTCTTTACTTGACTGCTAGTAGACCAGATATCATATATGCTACATGTGTCTGTGCTAGGTATCAAGCTTGCCAAAAGAATCTCATTATACTGCTGTCAAGAGGATTTTGAGATATCTTAAGGGAACACCAAATCTTGGCCTTTAGTACCCTAAGAATAGAGATTTTCTACTAACAGGTTATTCAGATGCAGACTTTGTAGGATGCAAAGAAGATAGGAAAAGCACCACTGACATATGTCAGTTTTTAGGTGGGAGATTGGTATCATGGAGCAGCAAAAAGCAGACAAGTGTGGCTATATCCACTGCTGAGTTTGAATATGTAGCTGCAGGCAGTTGCTGTACTCAGCTATTTTGGATACAACATCAGCTTGAAGATTATGGCATCAAGGTAATAGAACACCATTATATTGTGATTCTACTAGTGTAATTTCTATTGCTAGAAATCCTGTTTCACATATCAGAACTAAGCATATAGAAATCAGATTTCATTTTATTAGAGATCATATTGAAAAAGAAGACATGAGTTTAGAATTTGTCAACACTAATTTTCAAATTGCTGACATGTTCACCAAACCACTGTATGAAATTAAATTCAATTATTGTAAATTGAATTAGGCATGCTAAACTTGGAATAAGAATGACAAATTTGACTAAGTAAATTTGTGTCGACACATAAAGACATCTGTGTCGACACTTATTAGTTGTGTCGACACATAAGGAAAATTCTGTCGACACATCAAGAAGATTGTGTCGACACTTAGAATTTGGTGTCGACACATAGCTCTCCTAACACTTAGATGTTGGTGTCGACACATACAGTCATCTGTGTCGACACGTAGAAATTAGTGTAGACTCTTAAGGTTATCTGTGTCGACACATTGCTAATGGTGTCGACACATGGTATTATAATACCTTTAAATTCTCTGTCGAGACTTTAGTAGTCTGTGTTGACACAATCCCAACAGTGTCGACACAATAGGCTTATTTTCACCCGCCTTTTGACCTTCTTAATTTAAAAACATATAAATAGGTGGAAGCCAAACCCTGTCGACTACGCTCTCAAAATTCTCGAGACCAAAACTTTGTGTCGACAGACCTTCATCTCTCTTCTCCTCAATCTCATATCCCTAATGGCGCCAAAGCTGGAAGAGAACATCAACGAGGGTTATGAACTAGTTCGCCATGCGTTTGAGACTGCCACGCCAGAAATCAAAGCCGTGATTACCCTAATCACAAAAAAATGGATTGGACTACTTAGTATCAGAGCCTACCCGGATATAGAAGGAGGTTCTTGAATTTTACTCGGCAGCATCAATGGATTCGACAGGCCTGAAAATTAAGTCATCTATTTAAGGAACCAAGGTCAAACTCACCAAGAAGAGCTTAAGGAAGACACTACAACTTCCTAGGATTAAAGAAGAAGGTGACATATCATCTTCCATGACAAGTGATGCTCTCCAATGGTGTGGACTGGATCCCACTACCAAGATTGGGTCATCCATGAATAGGAAGGGAATGAATTCCCAGGGCAAATTTCTTTCTGAAATTATAGGAAAAGTTATTCTGTGCAAATCAGGAGGACATGATTGGATTTCAGCCTATATGTTCAATCTAATGACCAGAGTGATATTCAAGGTGAAAACAAATTGGTCTGCTGTTGTCTTTGGCAAGATCAAAGAAAGTTTTAAGAAACCTAATATGGGCAGAATACTAAGCCTGTATCTGGCCTTGACTATTCCAGAAGTGATGAATCAAACAACGTTCTCTAAGATTAATCATATGAGGAGAATGGGCTTAAGAATACTGTCTAGATGGGATAGAGTATTAACCAAGGATGTTTCAACTCCTCAGAAACAGATACAATAGATTCAGAAAAAGAAGAAAACATCACATCAGACCACTAAATCTTCTAGGGATTCAGAGGAAGCAGTTGTTTTTAGCTCAGATGAAGGAGCAGAAAGGACTAGAAAATCACCTTCTATAGAAAATGTAATTGATAGTCAGATGCAGGGGCAGCAGGTTCCTGCATGCAATATCCAACTGGATCAAGTCTAGGAAGAGCCTCATCAAGGGGGAGCTAATGATCTTTCTCTAGTTCCAGCTCAACAACTGCTATCACCTTTAAAGGAAGCTCATATGCAAGAGCCAATTGACCAAACAGCTAAATTGGACAGTGAAGCAGTAACTCAATCAATACTTGAGGTAGTCCAGGATATAAGTCATGCTGCTATAGACACTGAGAATGATGCACTGGATGTGCTCCTGAATGATGTTGATAAAAATACCCAAGAACATGTACTAGAACATGACATTACCATGAAAGACACTGTTGAATTTGAAGGAGAACCATCTGCTGTGAAAGAGAAAGCAATTCCACCAGTTCAAATACAACAAGAGGTCACATTAGAAGAGTTGTTTCCTGATTTACTAGAAGCAAGAACTGAGAAGGAGCTACCCATTGTTGCCACTAGTCCAAAAGACACAGTGGACATAGAGGGTTCATCTGATTCTTCTAAAGATGAAGAAGCCTCCAGGGCTAAGAAGAGAAAAATTGTGGAGCTCAGGAAAAGGAGCTCAAGCTATAAGAAATCCTTGTAGGCTGTTCCACAAACTCCAGCTCCAACAGTAGACTTCAGTTCCCTTCTGGTGCAACTGCAAGTAAAGATGGATGAACAAAGAAATGCACTTGAAAAATATGTTGATGAGAGCAATAAGAAATTGAAAATTCAGCTGGCCCAAGATACCAAATCTATCAGATTTAAAGTGAATTTGCATAAAAAGGAAATGACTGATTGCTTCCATAAGGGAGGTAATGTTGTAGTCTATTTAGCCAAGCAACAATAGGAGGCCAAGACACAGATAGATGACATTGCAATTAAACAAGGCTATGTTCCGGAAAACCAAATCAGAATGAATGATAATCTGACAGAATCACACAATGTTATTGTAACAGAACTTCATTATAAAGCAACTGCTTTCACATAAAACATGCTTAAAGAAAAGTCTGAGTTTGATAAACAACTCAAAGCAGATTTAGCTAATGTCCACACTACTATTCAGGACTCTCAAAAGGTCATTGCTGATCAACTGCAGAAGTTCCGATCATTCTATAAAGAAGGCACCAATTACATATCTAATCAGATAAGATTTCAAAAGGATGATCTAAGAGAACATATTGAAAGAGAAGTCATAAAGGGGGAGAGAGTATTAGTCAATACAAGCTCTGATCATGCTAAATGGATCACTAATGCTATCAGAGCAACTCTTGGTTATCCACCCATGTGTGATGATGATAATACTGCTGAATTAGGCATTCAACCGGATTCCAATGAAGGGGTTCAGCAGGAAGTAGCTCAAATTATTTATCCACCTGCTGATTTTGAGGGCATTCAATATACAGTACAACAAATGTACAGTCCTCCACCGGAGGTAAAAAATGTGATTATTGAAAAGGTTGAAATGTCTGAAGCTGCCTTGAAAAGAGAGCAAGAAGCTTAACTTTCTAAGAAAAGGTTTAGAGAGCAGGCTGAATTAAAGCCTGATTTTGAAAAATGGAGTCCCACCTCCAGAAACATTATTCTCACTGCCTGGCAAGTTGTTAAAGACAACATGCATGATAGAGACAAGTGGTATTCTGAACAAGAATGAACCAAATATTAGAAGCGACAAGATGCCATATATCAGTTCAGAAGAGATCTCAAAGCTGGAAAAATACCTGCAACCTCTATGGAGCCTAGCAAATACTTTCCAAAGCCTTATCATTACTTTGAAAGGCAAAAGGTCACGGCTGAAGAGCTCAAGAAGAAAGATCTGAAAGGGAAGAAGCCGACTGATGACACTGCAGCTAATGTACAAGCTAGGATTCAGTCTGGCAAAGGAATTTTTATCAAGGAGCATGATCAATCCTAGAATTAGATGGTCTAGGCTTAGGTCATTGTAAAATTTTGGACTAAATCCTTGTATTGTTGAACATATATTAATAAATTCCTTGGTTTAATTTTAATTTTATATTGGATACTTAAAATTTTGTGATGCATGTTTATTATATTATAACACATTCTGTGATAATATTGATACATGCTATGACTGCTTATGGTTACTCTTGTCTTTGAAATGCTTGTTTACATCATAATCTTTGATTTATTATAAGTGATATATATCATTGACTAAGGATTATGACTTCTCAAAATAAGGGGAGATTGTTGGGTACAGTACCTGATTTGGAGAAGCCTCTTCTAACTCAATGATATTCATCAATGTGTATTTGATGGGATGTTGAGTTTCAATGTGCAGGTTAAGGAAATGCAGGAAAATTTTCTAAGTACAAGTGTCGACACTTAGGAAAAGCAGTGTCGACACGAGGAGTTAGATTGTGTCGACACACAGGACGTGTGTCGATACACAAAAAATCTGCCGACAATAATTGTGTCGACACATTCCAGAATTCTTTCGACAACAATTGTGTCGACACACAGGACTTGTGTCGACACACACACCAGAATTCTGTCAACACCGACATTGTCGAGACTAGAAGCTGTTGTGTCGACACACAGGACTTGTGTCGACACATTCCACAGAAGCTGTGTTGGGAAGATAAAGAAGGGCTGTGTCGACATTATGAGAGCTGTGTCGATATCATCTAGAGTTGTGTCGACACATGGTCTATTTGTGTTGACATATTTGAAGTATTGTCTTGACACTTTTCTGCTGAGATAGAGTACAATGAGGGATCAAGTGTCACGACTGAAGATTTGATAGCTGTCATAACTAACAATATTGTTGCATTTGTCAGAGCTGTCAGAAGGCCGTTATGAACCGGATCAGCCGATAACCTCAGATGGTCCTATATAAAGACCTGTTCTATCATCAAAACGTAGTGATCAGAGATAAAAAAAAGAGAGAGATCCAACAAGAAGAGAAGTTCAGATCCTGAACTCAACAAGTCTCTAAGGGCAGATTCTGAACAAGTCTGCAAGAAGAATTTAGATCTACAACTGAAAGAAGAGGAAGCTGGATTGAGGATCATCTCCAACTTCTCAAGAAGATCAACCTTACTTTGTTTAGATTCAAGAAGCTTTGAAGAAGCTAAGACAGGTTGAATCTAAAGCAATCAGATCTATCAAGAACTAATCAAGAAACCTTCAACCCTTTCTTTCTCTACCTGGGTGAAGGATTTATTCTTTTTATAATCAATTTTCTCTGTAGGATCTTTTATAGATTTGAGTGTAGGAGAGTTATCTCTCTGAGTTGTAAGCCTAAGTTTATAAAGGCTGAGGTAGGGCTGAGTGCCTGAGGTAGGAGATTAATTTCTCTGAGCTATAGGCCTTGTAAAAGAGGCTGTGGTAGGGCTGGATTGCCTGAGTTGTAGGAGTGTGGACTCACTCTAAGGTAGGATTCTCTGGAAGAATCTGAGTTGTAGCACTTGGTGAAGTGTGAGCTGTAGGAACCTTTCAGGGTTCTGAGTTGTAAGATCTAAGGATCTGAGAAGGAAGAAGGAAGTTTGGCCAAATCTAGTATACTGCTAGATAGGCGAAGGAGGAAAGTGGATGTACCCATCTCTTGGGGAACCACTATAAATCTATGTGCAATCTCTGTTGGCTGAGTTTGTTTTTAAGCTGTGATGTGATAGTTGTTGCATAGATTAATTGCTAGTAAAATATACTGTCTGCTTTAATAAAAAGGAATTGAACCTATTCACCCCCCTCTAGGTGTTTAGGATATTTTGAAACCAATTCTTTCATAGAGGAAGAGAGAATATGAGCTCGAACATTGTGCAAATGACAAGGAACACGGGTCATCATCATTGCAATCCCGACTACTTCTTTTTGAGTCTGTTGGGTAAAAAAATCTGTGGTAGGAGGTTGATGTTGTATCCAAGCCTCAACAGGGGTCTTGACCTTGACAACAAAGGAGATTATATCGCTTGGTGCCCCGGGATCAAGAGTTTGAAGATGCAAGATGATGTCGAACAAGTGCTGAGGACTGTTCGGCCCAGAATAGAGGGAGTGGAGCTCCTCCTCCCACATTATTTTTGTCATTTCATGATACATAACCATCCTGTATGGTTCGATGTCCATTGAGTTTAGAAGTCATGACTGGACCCGACCATCATCACGAAACCACTCATCGGTGGGAGCAGTAGGAGTAACACGTGTCAGATGATGAAGAAGGTCTTTCGTCTACAACATCCTACGAACAAAGTGCACCCATTCCACAAAGTTCCGCTTCCCGCTAAGGGAGACAGTGGTAATCTGGAGTTCATCACAAAGTTCAAGCATGGGACTAGCATCACAAAGTTCAAACATGGGAGTAGCAACACGAGCTGGTAGGGTGGAAGCATCAGTAGGATACATGAAAAAGCGGATAGGGTAGATATAATAGACGGATAGAGGTCGCAGACTGAAGAGAGGAGCTGCGGCTAGGAGAGCACGCGATTAGACAAGATCTCAAAAGTTAGAGAATACTATAGAGAAATAGAAGACGCAATGATAAAAGAAGATCACAGTGGTCAGAGGCACTGCGACTCTCGGAGCTCGCGACAAGCAGAGTGACAGTTAGAGAATACCGCGACAGTTTAGACGAGACCGCAGCGACTAGATTAGATCGCAGCGGGTAGAGGTACATCTAGTTAAGACGAGACCGTTGTAAGAAGGGAAAGCCGCTAGAGGAGCAGTTAGAGAACACAATTACAGCGGGAAAGAGCAGACGAGCGAACTGAGAAGACCATAGTTGAGCAAACTGGAACAGAGGTCGCAACGGATAGATACAGCAGCAGACCGCAGCAGTAGGCCGAGCACAGAGGGAAAGAGCGTAACGACAAGCAAGCAGACCGCATCGAAAAGAGAGGGACCGCTGCGACAAAACGAGAAGACCGCGAGCAGATCGCTGATGAGATCGCGAGAAAACTACTAGAGATCGCAAGCCCAACATGAGAGCGGGGAGTATAAAAGGGCAGGGCAGAGAGGGGAAAGAAGGTGGAAGACACAAGATTTTAGGAGGAGAAGGTAGTTAGAAGAATCCTAACCGCTCCCTGCACGAGAAGAGAAGGAAAATCAAGGCCGGTGGTTAGAAAATCCTAACCGCAAGGAGAGATCGTTTTGATCGGATACCATGTAGAGAAATGGTGCAAACCTTGTATATACTTCTTGAATCCAAAAATACAAGAATGAGTACAAATATATAGGAGAGTAGAGAGAGAAAGAATCCTATACAAAGGATGTGAGACTAAACCATAGAGCCAAGCGGGCTTATAAATGGGCCAAGCTAATGGGCTTTTACATCTTTTTCCCTAATATTCTCTAACAGTAGCCACGACATTTATCAATGGGATTGTTCAACTACATAGATTTCCATTCTTTATTAATAGTGGCTGGACCCCCACTTCTTAAGTACATCCCAACAAAAAAATGTTTCAATTACAAGAAACCCACTTTCGTCTGAGCACCACGTACCACCCGCAAATCGATGGACAATTGGAAGTGCTCAACCGCTATCTTGAGATGTATCTTCGATGCCTTGTATGTGACTAGCCACAAAAATGGGTGGAATGGCTTAGTTGGGTAGAATATTTGCACAACACCGCGTACCATCATGTCGCCGACACCACTTCCTTCAGCATATTTTAAGACAAGGAACTTCCGATCATTACCCACCACCTACATGATGAGTGTTAGGTGGAGGCCTTGGCCGCGCACTTGAGCAATCGTGAGGGCGTCCACCAGCAATTGAAGATCACTTGCAGCGGGCACAACAAAAAATGGTGGCCGGAGGCAATAAACATTGCTGCAAGGTTCAGTTTCATGTTGGGGATCTTGTCCTCACCAAGTTTTGCCTCTATCGGCAATCATCAGCGAGTCATTGGATGCATCCAAAGCTCACAAGGGGTTATTTTGGAATATTTCTGATTATTGATTGAATTGGTAAAACGACGCATCGCCTCCAAGACCCACTGCCCAGCCAGATACACCCTGTGTTCTATGGCTCCAAACTCAGGGGGCGGTTGAAACCATTTTGGGGATCCTACACTATCGACACAGGTTGTGATAAACGCAACCTTCATGTACATATCGACGTCCATCCAAGTTCACCAGATCAGCCAAATGCAACAGTTCAAACGTGGCTCAGGAGCATGTTCACTGACAACACCATCCCGAGTCCGACGATACCTGGCTTGATTTTTAAGAAGTTTGTGACCACTTTCCCAACTTTCGCCTTGAGGACGAGACATATTTTTCAGAGGACGACATTGTTATGGATGTAGGATAAGGAAAATTGATACCACGGAAGTGGTGCGTTTTGTAACACCCCTATCCGTCACATAGAATATAGCAGTAGGTCCGGCCGGGGCCCGCGCCATATAACACAGACAGACCGAAGGGTTACGAAATGAAACCATCCTTCCAATAACACACGTCCTACATAGAGCATATTCTAGCAGAATCATTTTAAATGTTATAAAGAAAAGAACCCAAGCCACAGCATGAATGTCCACTAAAATACCCAAAATAGGAATGAGCGTACAAATACACAAACTACTTGGCCTTATGGCTTTACAAGATTTACTTTAAACAAATAGTGTCTTCCAAACATCGGCACGCAGGTCGGTCACACATGAGAATAACAGTAAACATTTGCATTGACCTTTGACGGCCGGCTCAGCAACAAGGGCTTCAACCCGCTACTTGCCACTAGGCTCCACAACACCTGCAATCAACATTCCAGCGCAAAGGTGACAAACAAAAGTAACGGTCAGCTAAAGCTGACCAAATTATAACGACCCCACCCCGTGCTCTCAGGACACTTATATAGTGAAAGTACAATTTAAGCACACTTCACCACATGCTTAGGCACACACGACCACACACCCCGTGCTCTCAGGACACTTATACGGTGAACTCGGTCCACCAACGCCCCTAGGACGGCAAACCCGTGAGCTAATAGTATTTTTCAGCCGAAGCCTAAGACCCGCCCGCTATGCCATCAGTAGGCCTCTAAAACCGAACCACATAGAGCGGCTAGGGTTCCACTCAACCCGTTGCTCACGCTGCCACGTCAATTTAAGCTATAGGCGCGGGTCAAGCTTCCCCGAGTCCCGATTTATCAATCAAACAAAAGTACATAACCCGGTTATGCACAAGGTTGGATCCGAGGCCACCATAATGGCAGAACTTCACTTTTGCCTAGATTTCTGGGTGCACCTTAGGGTTAATCCCCAAGACTCCCTGTTGCAATCTACCACGTAGAAAACCCGAAAATAACCATCGACACGGATTCTTCTCCGGCTATTCATGCATAAAGAAACATCACCGATCCAGACCAACTTGTTCGGGTAGGCTTCACACACCATGCCTATGTCCGTACTTCGATTCCGGACTCTACATGCAAAACAACGGGGACTATTCATGTTTACCTGAAGGAATACCTCGCGCTCACCGCTCACTCGCGGGAGGGAGTTTCATATGCAAAAAGGAAGAGGACTTCACATGTCCAAGAAGAGAATCGTTACCCTTGGGTTTCTCTTTGGCTCCATGAAGATCTAGACGGATGAACAACACCGCAACGGCCTCGCCTCCGTAGATCTGGATACGGCTTGCAATTTGGGGCTCCGAAGCTCCTCCGGCGGCCGGATCTCTCATTCTCTTTCTTCCTTGCTCTACCCTCTCTCTAAATCTTTTAGAAAGAAAAAAGTCAAAGAGGAATGAGCGTTTCAAACCCTATTCCTGGCCTTAACTCAGCAAGGACCAGCCTGGGCCCTTGGATCCAAATAGAAGGAAACGAACGACCACGATTCACACTTAAAATAACATTTCTGGGTCGAACACGACTTGTGACACGCCCGTGTCCAAGGCCGTGTGCCTCAATCGACGTCGAAACCATCACATCCCAAACAGGACACGACCCCTGGATACTCCCGTGTCACATGTCGTATGCCAGACACGGCCATGCACACAGCCGTGTTCTAGGCCGTGCTCCACAGCCAATACAACCGACTAAACACAGAGAAGGACACGGGTTCATGACACACCCATGTTGTAACACCCCCTATTCGTCACATAGCATATAACAGTAGGTCCGGCTGGGGCCCGACACCATATATCACAGACAGACCGAGTGGTTACTCAATGGAAACCATCCAACTAAGAATCAACGTCCTATACAGAGTACATTCTAGCGGAAGCAATTTAAAAGTTGCAATAAAAAGAACCCAGCAATAAGCATGAATGTCCACTACACAAACCAACAGGAATGAAGGTACAATACACAAGTACAATGGCCTTAAGGCCTTATAATTGTTTACTCAAATTACAGTGTTTTTCATACCACGACACGCAGGCCGGTCACATATGAATAAAATAAGTAAACACTCAAAATTAGGCCTTCGAGGGCCGGCTCAGCAACTTGGGCTTTTGTTCGCTATTTACTGCTTGGCTCCGCAGTACATGCAAGTAACAATCCACCGCACGGTGGCAAACAAAAGCAACGGTTAGCTATGCTGACCAAATTATAACGATCCTGCCCCCAAACTCGAGGCGGCGATGCTCCTTTCCCTGCACTTTGTTAGCATAACCAAGCAGTAAAGTGAATAAACACTTCATCACAGGCGTGGGCACGCACGACCACACACTCCGTGCTCTTAGGGCACATTCTCGGTGAACACGGTCAAAGTCCGCTGACTCACCACCGCCCCTTGGACGGCAATATCTCGTGAGCATTTGGTCTTTCTGGCCACTGCCTAAGACCCTCTATATATGCCAACGGCGAGTACCACGTACTTTAGGTCTCTCTAACCAAATCACATAGAGCGGGTACGGTTCCGCTTAACCCGTTGCTCACACCATAACGTCAACTTAAGCCGTCTGCGCGGGCCAAGCTTCCCCGAGACTCGATTCGATCACACGCTTCACATAATTCAGTTATGTGCAAGTTGGCTCTCAGGCCACCATGTTGGCAGAATCAGGCATTTGCCCAGTTTTCTGGTTGCACCTTGGTGTTAGTACCCAAGGCTCCCTGTTGCAATCTACCACGTAGAAAACCCGAAAAACAAACAATCGCACGGAGTCTTCTCCGGCCATTCATGCAATACAACATCACCGATCCAGACCAACTTGTATGGGTAGGCTTCACACATCATGCCTATGTCTGATTCTCGATTACGGACTCTATAGGTACAAAACACGGACTATTCATGTCTACTCGAAGGAACGCCTCAAACTCATCACAAACTCGTGAGAGCGGGCTTCCTATGTAAAGAAAAGAGGACTTCACATGTCCTAGGATGAGAATCATTACCCTAGCATTTTTACTTGGCGCCATGGAAATCTATGCGGATGAAAAGCACTGCAATCTCCTCGCCTCCGTAGATCCAAAGTCGGCTTGCGATTTGAAGCTCCGAAGCTCCGCCGGTGACCGGATCTAGCCTCCTTTCTTCTTCCTTGCTCTCCTCTCTCTAGACTTTAGAAAGAGACTAACCCAAGTAAAAATGGGGTTTTCTAAGCCCTAAACCCGGGTATATCCAAGCAAGAATAGTTCCAGACCATTATGAAAGTGAGAGTTAGATCTGAAATACTCTAGGGGGGGGGGGGTGAATAGAGTATTCTTAAAAAAATTCTTAACAGCTATTACAACTTTTGCTGTAAATTAAAAGTGCAAAAATAAATATAGCTAGCACACAATAAACCTAAAGCACATGCACAATAAGAACAATAGAAAAATGTGCCACCAGACGACACAAGAATTTTATAGTGGTCCCCAACCTGGGTACATCCACTCTTCTACCACCCTTGGTAGGAATCCACTCAGATTTTTGATCAGGTGCCTGACACCAATTAGCTTTTGATCAGGTGCTCAAAACCCAACCCAAGTCTTTTGATCAGGAGACTTGCAACCAAGGAATCACTTTTGAAGGGAGATGACAACCCTTTATACAGTGGAGGAGGGGGAAGAGATGATTTTATCTTCTCTTTCTCAATATACAACTGAGAAGACTGTGGATTTGATTATAGCTTATGGCTCCCCCTGAGATGTTGAATGAATCAGGGAAAAACAAGAGCTAAGATTCAGGGTGAGAGGTCTTCAAACTGAATTCTTGACCAGCAATAATCTTCAGGAACTTCTTTGACAGATGGAACTGATGTTGTCCTTTTAAAGTGTCCTGTAGTGCTTGAAGAAAGAAGACTCTAGATATAGGTATTGTTGTTCTTCTTCTTCAGGTACTGATGAGCTTCTGGTCAAGGGCTTCTCTGTATCAGAGAATGCTTCTTGTTGACAGAGCAGATTGTTCAAGACTGAATATTTCTCTGTGTCTCTGTAATCTCTGTATGCCTCTGAGTGCACTGTGCTCTGTGTAAAACTTTCTTAATGATCCTTGATTCTTGTTTTTGTTATTCTCTTCTTTTCTTTTATATTTTCTGTCGAAATCTGTCTTTCAAAAATTTGAGTTCTTCTGCAATTAATGCTGACAGCCTTGACAATAAACAACATTGATTTATTTCTCCAACTATCCCATGGAAAAATGGCAAGAAATAATCCTGGAGAAGACCATAACTATTGCTCCTTCTAACGGTTATATTCAGAGAATGTTAGAGCATTAATTACCCAGGAATTATCGCATTAGAGTGGGGATAGAAGGTCGGAAATAACTAAGTCTGGAATCATCGAACATTTGACAGAAATCGTCGAACTGAGTCCACATTTCGTCGAGCTCAGCTCAGAGAATATTTCTCTAAGATCGTCGAGCTGAGAACGACTATCGTCGACCTGAGTTCGACGAACGTCGAACTCATTTTACTTAGTTTCTTGAGAAATCTCTGAATCTCTAGAAAGACTCTAAGACTTGAGTCTCTGGCAGTCTGATGATGTCTTGTCCATGTGATGTTGGTACTGAGGACTTGGCCTAGACTCTAGGACACAACTATGATCTTGGATATACATTTTGGCTCACATCATCCTAGCTTAGTGAACCTAGCCCAAATCAAACTAGGGATCCAACAATCTCCCCATATTTGGGTGAGGTCACTAATAGACTCAAAATAAAAACATAAAGTAAACAAAGTAGGAAAAACATATATCTGGCAGAGATAATTAACACATGCAACAGATATATTTACACAAGAGCTTTGTTCAAACAATATGAAACCGTTTAAGAGAGAAAAATAGAAATAAAATAGTTCAGATTACATTTCTTCTGCTTCTTCTCCTGATGCTTTACATCTTTGCCCTTGTCTCCTGGCTTGGTAAATATTATTTCCCTGTTTGGATTTGAAGCTTGTTTCACAATCATTGCCATGTCTGCATGTCCTATAATCTTCAGAGATGTAGCTCTAGGGACCACTGCTTCAAGATATAATTTCATATAATCATCAACATTAAAAATTTTATTAGCCTTTTCAAACTGTTTCAGTTCTTCTCTCCTGTATTTGGACATTGTAGTGTATTCAGAAATATCCTTCCCTTCAGCCTTTGCCTTGTTAATCATAGAAATGCCTACTAGTTCGTGGAACCTGGCCATTCTAGCTGTGTTGGCTATTTCTGGATCTTCATAAGGAACAGGAGGAGAGGTTGATCTTCTAGAACTTTCAGCTTGTTGATGTTGATACTATTGATGTTGTTGTTGCTGATGTTGTTGTTGCTGTTGATGTTGTTGCTGCTGATGTTGTTTTCCTGAAGAGTGTTGCCTGTGCTGATTGATACCAGAGGAAGATCTGCCATGATGTCTTTGATAAGTTTGAATAGGGGCAGACCTTTGAGATCTTGAACCAGGAGCACCAGCTGTAGGAGGAGGAGGAGGTGGTGGATCTTTTCTATACCTTTGAATTGGTGGAGGAGAGTACCTTCTACTCTTCTTCCTTTCCTTCTGCTGATTCTTAGATATCCACATACATGCTGGCATCCCTTTGTATGGAGTTATCTTTTGAAGAATGTAATAAGGAGTGTCATTGTTTGTATTAGGCTTAGGAGCAGGAGGAGGAGGAGCTTTTCTTTTCTTTGATACGTGCTTCCTCTTCTTTGTATCCTCCTCATCTGAGTGCTCATCCTCATCTTCATCATCATCATTTTCAGAACCTTGAGGGTTATCATATAAATCATTCAAAGTTTTCAAAGCCTCAGTAGAAATAATAGGCTTTTCTGGAGTAGGAGCAGGAGTTTCAACAAGAGTTGGAGGAGAAGCTACAAAAGAATCAGAACTAACTTGGACAGAGCTTTCAGCTGCTGCCTTATTTTCCTCTTCAATATCAGCTAAGATCAGTTCATCTAGATCGGGCAATGGAGAGTCATCCATGACATAACTAGGAGCAGAAGAAATTTCTGAAGGAGCTGGAATAACTGTGGGCTCAGGAACAGCAAAACTATCACTGAGTTGCTTTGCAACTTGTGGACTTACTGAAGATGTATATGGTATAATAGCCAAGTATGTCTTAGTAGTATATTCTACTGTAAGATATCTCAAAACGGCAAATTTAAAATTTTTCAACAAATTTTCTAAATCAACCGTGGGATTAATGATGAAATCACCACCAGTAATTATTGTCTCAGAGACTGACTCTTCCAAGTCCATGTCAGTATCAATAAAATTAATAAAATTAAGATCATCTGTATCAATATACTCTGTACAGTCTGCTATTAGAGTTGCTGCCTCTGCTGCTGGAGCTGCTACTACTGGAACTACTGCAGCTATATCATCAGACATCTCCCCCTACATGGCTTCAGTAAGACTTAGAGCCATGCCCCTGACTGAAGATGGGGTAGTAGTGAGGGCAGTGATCTATGCAGATAGGGTAGTAATTGAAGTAGCAAGAGGTGCAATGGCCTCTACTATTAATGTTTTGAGAAGGGGAGTGAGGAGGGCAATGAGAGAAGTAATTATGGAGGTATCCAATGGTGGAGTGGTAGATGGTGTTACAGAAGGTGTAGAAGTGGGAACTATGGGAGGGATAGAAAGTGGAGCATCTGGTATGTGAACATCTGGAGGGGATGCATGTTGAGGGATGGTAGATGTTGATGGGGATGGATGGGTGGCATCTTCCATGTGGGTGATTGGAGGAAGAGGGGAATTGGGAGGTGATGGTGGTATGTTGAAAAATGGTATGGAGGATAAATGAGGACGAAGTGGAGATGATGGAGGAGTTGGTGCCGGTGAAGCATGTGGAGATTCTGGTGGAGTAGGAGGTTGAGTAGGTGATGATGGAGGTGTGGAAGAGGGATGGATTTGTGTTGCTGGAAGGAGGGCTGGAAGAGATGGTGGTGTTGGATGAAGCTCTTCAGTAGGTTGGGGAGCGGCTTTAACAGCCCTTGTGCCTTTTGAAGCTGGGCTGGAAGAGGTAGAAGACTTAGTTGGCTTGGTTATTGTCCTCTCCCACCTGCCAAATAAGGCACATGTTAGCCTTTTACTGACATTGATGAATATGGTCGGGGTGACCAGTGATTCAGCAGCTTTTTCTTGTAAAAAGATCTCTAGGATCCTTCCAAAGCAAACTTCCTTTTTATTATTTTTCTTTTGTATCAGATCAAAAAGAATCTGTGCCCAATTAACCGTGGGATTAATGATGAAATCACCACCAGTAATTATTGTCTCAAATACTGACTCTTCCAAGTCCATGTCAGTATCAATAAAATTAATAAAATCAAGATCATCTGTATCAATATACTCTATACAGACTGTTGCTAGAGTTGGTGCCTCTGCTGCTGGAGCTGCTACTGCTAGAACTACTGCAGCTACATCATCAGACATCTCCCCCTGCATGGTTTCAGTAAGACCTGAAGCCATGCCCCTGACTGAAGATGGGGCAGTAGTGAGGGCAGTGATCTGTGTAGATAGGGTAGTAATTGAAGTAACAAGAGGTGTAATGGCCTCTGCTATTAGTGTTTTGAGAAGGGGAGTGAGGAGGTCAATGAGAGAAGTAATTGTGGAGGTATCCAATGGTGGAGTGGTAGATGGTGTTGCAGAAGGTGTAGAAGTGGGAACTGTGAGAGGGATAGAAAGTGGAGCATCTGGTATGTGAACATCTAGAGGGGATGCATGTTGAGGGATGGTAGATGTTGATGGGGATGGATGGGTGACATCTTCCATGTGGGTGATTGGAGGAAGATGGGAATTGGGAGGTGATGGTGGTATGTTCAAAAATGGCATGAAGGATAAATGAGGAGGAAGTGGAGATGATGGAGGAGTTGGTGCTGGTGAAGCATGTGGAGATTCTGGTGGAGTAGGAGGTTGAGTAGGGGATGATGGAGGTATAGAAGAGGGATGGATTTGTGTTGCTGGAAGGGGGCTGGAAGAGATGGCGGTGTTGGATGAAGATCTTCAGTAGGTTGGGGAGCGACTTTAATAGCCCTTGTGCCTTGTGAAGCTGGGGTGGAAGAGGTAGAAGCCTTAGTTGTCTTGGTTACTGTCCTCTCCCACCTGCCAAATAAGGCACATGTTAGTCTTTTACTAGCATTGATGAATATGGTCGGGGTGACCAGTGCTTTAGCAGTTTTTTCTTGTAAAAAGATCCCTAGGATCCTTCCAAAGCAAACTTCCTTTTTATTATTTTTCTTCTATATCATATCAAAAAGAATCTGTGCCCAATCCACCTGTTTCTTATTTATGATTGCACACATGACTAGAAACTGGTGTCTGGTGATGTAGTCATGGGCAGTATGTTTCCCAAGCAAAACTTTTAAAACCAAATCTGCTAAAAACGTATAAGGGAAAGAGAGGTGTTTCTTCAATAGTTTATTAGGGTTATCTCCAGTATAACCCATTAGGCCCATCATCATGTCAGACTCCTCTATTTCAATCTCTAGTTGCTTTTCTCCATTCCTTAATCCAAAAATTTCAGTTAAAATTGCGGGAGTTAAGGAGACGGGGTTACACGCAATGGTGCCTATCATCGTATTCTCCTCTGTTGGCGATAGGGTGTAGACCCATTGTCTGATTTTAGTGCCGTGCTGTTTGATTCTTCTTGACATCAAGGTTTTGAGTTCTTGTTCTTCAAGTAGTTCCAGAATGTAAAGGAATATGGGATCAGAATGCTGAAACGAATCAAAGTCCACATCAAAAACTGTATCGAACTCATGCCTGCTAGAATGCTTGCCTGAATCGCCATGGAATCACCTGCAAAGAGACACAAAAACGGCGATCAAGTGCAAAGGAACATAAAGCGCGGGACGGAGGTCGAAGAAAACCTAAATATAGGGTTTTCAAGAATATGAATCGACAGACTCCGTTCCACGAAAATAGAAAGAATTCTTCGAACTGAGTTCGACGAAATAATTTTGAATGAAATAATCCGTCGATCTTATCTAGAAGAATTGAAGACAGTTCGTCAAACTCTATTCGACGAATATCTTCTGAAGCAAGTTCGTCGAACTCCGTTCGACGAAAATTATTTCACTCACAGGGAGTTCGTCGATCTCTGTTCGATGAATATCTCTCAAACCTTCCCCGGTTCGTCGAACTCCGTTGGACGAACTTTGGAAAATTTGTCGAGTGCAGACAGAAATTAAATAGAGTCTTCTCCATTGATCATTCCAAGTTGATTTACAAAGAACATATGATTTCTCTCATCCAGAGGTTTGGTGAATATATCAGCGCTTTGTAGATCAGTGTAGATATAGACAAGCTTGATTTTATTTTTGTCTACACACTCTCTAATGAAATGATGTCTTATGTCAATATGTTTTGTGCTACTATGGTGAACTGGATTCTGGGCTATGGCTATAGCACTTGTATTATCACAGAGTAGGGTTGAATTATTTAAGTTGAACACATAATCTAGAAGTTGATTTTGTATCCAAAGCATCTTTGAACAACAGCTGCCTGCTGCAATATATTCTGCTTCAGCAGTTGAGGTTGACACTGATGTTTGCTTTTTACAAAACCAAGATATTAATCTCATACCCAGGAACTGGCAAGTCCCTGAAGTACTTTTTCTATCTACCCTGCATCCCGCAAAATCAGCATCAGAGTATCCAGTTAACTCAAATTCTGATTCAGCAGGATACCATAGGCCTAGATTAGGACGACTCTTTATATATCTCAAAATCCTTTTTTGTAAAATTAGGTGAGATTCTTTAGGGTTCACCTAGAACCTAACAAAAAGACATGTGGCAAACATAATATCTGGCCTACTTGCTGTGAGGTATAATAGGGATCCAACAATGCCCCTATAAAGTTTCTGATCCACAGGTTTCCCTGGTACATCAGAGTCCACAACATCATTGGTAGCCATGGGTGTTTTCTTTGCTGAGGCATCAGCCATCCCAAACTTCTTTAGAAGTTCTTTAACATATTTTGCTTGAGAGATGAAGATACCATCAAGGAGCTGCTTTACTTGGAGACCAAGGAAGTAGGAAAGCACACCCATGCTACTCATTTCAAATTTGGAATGCATGAGGTCAGAGAACCTCTTGCATAATTTGGAATTTGTAGAGCCAAATATAATATCATCCACATAGATTTGTACTAATAAGATTTGGTCCTTATGATGTCTAGTGAAGAGTGTTTTATCTACAGTTTTTCTTGTAAATTTATGCTCTAATAGAAAACTAGCTAAGGTCTCATACCAAGCTCTTAGAGCTTGATTTAGACCATAAAGAGCCTTATGAAATTTAAAAACATGAGCGGGGTAAGTTGGAGAAACAAAACCTGCAGGTTGGTCTACATAAACCTCTTCTTTTAGCACTCTGTTTAGAAAAGCACTCTTCACATCCATTTGGAAGACCTTGAATCTCTTGTATGCTGCATAGGCAAGGAATATTCTTATGGCTTCCAATATTACAACAAGTGCAAAGGTTTGATCATAATCAATTCCTTCTTCTTACCTATATTCTTGAGCAACAAGCCTAGCCTTGTTTCTCACAATGATTCCTTGAGCATCCAACTTATTTCTAAAAACCCATTTGATTCCAATAACTGGGTAGTTTTGGGGTCTTGGAAACAAATCCCAAACTTTACATCTCTCAAATTAATTTAGTTCCTCCTGCATTTTAAGGATCTAGTGGGGATCCTGCTCAGCATCATGGATGGATAGAGGTTCAACCTGAGAGCGAAAACAGGCATGCATCAAATCTTGGGTGAGTTGATGCCTTGTCTATACACCTGTTGATATGTCTCCAATCACTTGAGATCTCGGGTGATCCCTAAGTGTGACAAAATCAGTGGGTGGAGTTGGTTGTGCAACAATATTTGGAATTAATTCCTCCTGTGGAATTGTATTTGCTGTTGGTAGAGATTCATTTTCTTCAGCTTCTTCTTCTTCACTTTCTTTAATGGCTTGTGGAGAGGGATGAGTTGGAACCTCATGGGTGAGGTTTAGTCTATCCAAGGTCTCACACAAGTGGGGTACCTATAAGTTGCTATTGGTAAAAACTTTTTTCTCCTTGCAATACATGTTAGTCTCATCAAATGAAACATGAATAGACTCTTCAATTTTTAATGTTGATTTATTAAAAACCCTATAGCCTTGCTTACTTGGGAATATCCTAGAAAAATTTCCTCTTCAGCCTTAGCCTCAAACTTTCTAATGTATTTTTTGTTGTTGTTATGAATGTAACATAAGCATCAAAATACTTTGAAGTAGTTGATTTTAGGTTTCTTCCCTTTGAGAAATTCATAGGGAGTCCTGTTCTTTATTTTGTGAATTAGGTTCCTGTTCAGGACATAATTTGCTGTGCTTACAGGCTCTGTCCAAAAGGTCAGGGGCATGTAAGCATATGCAAGAAATGTACCTGCAGCTTCAATGAGTGTCCTATTTTTCCTTTCAGCTACCCCATTTTGTTGTGGAGTCCTAGGAGCTGAGAAGCAATGCCTGATACCTTCCTTCTCACAGAACTCATGCATAAGAAGAGACTCAAACTCCATGCCATGATCATTTCTGATCAATGTAACATGAGTAGAGAACTCAATCTGTATGGTCCTAAGAAAATTTGTAAGAACCTTGAAGGTATCATACTTAGGTCTCAGAAAGAATACCAAACTGAACCTCGAGATGTCATCCACTATAATCAAAGTGTAGAATTTCCCTCCTAAGCTTTGTATAGCAATGGGTCCAAAGAGATCCAAATGTAGCAAGTACAAAATCCTAGGTGAATCACTCTTATTAACAATTTAAAACTAGTTTTAGTTTGCTTGCCTAATTGAAAAGACCTACAGAGACCTTCCTTCTTGTATGGACCAGAAGGTAAACCTCTAACAAGGTTGTGTTTAGATAACATAGCAATACTTTTCAGATTTACGTGACCTAGTCTTTTGTGCCATAAGTCATTCTGATTACTAGTTAAATTAAGTAAATAGATATCAGTTTTGGCAGACAGAAAATTTACTAAGTATATGTTGCCTTGTCTGTTTCCAATTAAAACTGTTTGGTTATTTTTATCAATAATAGAACAAGTGGATGGGTTAAAGTATACCTGATAACCATCATCACATAACTGACTTATGGAGATAAGGTTATGCTTGAGTCCACTAACATATGTCACCTTTTTGAATATGAGAGCTCCTATTCTTACTTCTCCAAATCCTTCTAACTGACCACATTTGGAGTCACCAAAGATAACCTTTGGCCCCAGCTTGGACTTGTAGTTGGATAAGATGTCCTTGCTGCCAGTCATATGTTTGGAGCAGCCACTGTCCAGGTACCAAGTTTGATTTTCCCCTGGACAGCTCTTCACCTGCAATAGAAAACATTTAATGGTTTTTGACCCAGGTTACCTTGGGTCCTTTATTGCTGATAAAAGAAGCTGGAAATAACAGAGAATTAAGGTTGAGACTTGTATCCTAGGGGGTGATATCTCCTAGGTGGTATGATCCAGTCAGCTAGTGGATTAAATGATTTCTTAGAAATATTTAAGTTGTTGTTGGAATTATAGTATTGATCAAGTCTTCCCGCGTTCGATGAATTTCTATAAGTTTGTCGACCAGAGTTCGACGAATTGGGTTGAAATTGCTGATCTCTACCCAGAGAATGAACATGTTCATTCTCTGTGCTCCACGTTCGTCGACCTCTGCTCAACGAACCATACAGAGTTCGTCGATCCCAGTTAGACGAATAAATGTAACTATAGTTTGCGTTCAGAGTTCGTCGATCTGGGTTCGACGAACTGGCCCCATTTCGTCGATCTGAGTTCGACGAAAATTGTTGAACCTTATTTTTACTAGGTGTTTTCTGGTTTTTGGTTTTCTATCCTACTGTCTTAGGGATCTTTTCTACTATTTGTTTGTCATTTACTATTTCTTTCCCTTTAGCAGATATAAATTTTATTGGGGTTGATAAAATGTTCTTCCTGAGAATGGGGGGCAAACCTGATGGAGCACCCGAGCATTGCTGGCCATTAAGTCTGGCATTAACAGTACTTGTGATATCCATCAGCTTGAGGCTTCTCCCATTGAGAGTTTCCTCAAGTTGTTTGGCCTCACAAAGCTCAGTTTTTAGTGAAATTATTTTTTCATTTGCTAAGGTTAATTCATATTTTAACCTAATGTTTTCAGATTGAACATCATCTAAGTTTCCTAATTTTTCCCTAAGAATTTTAATTTCTTTTTCAGAATTAATCAAATCTATGCACATTAACTTGAAATCAGATTTAAATGTTTCAGAGCTGTAGTCAAAGGAGGACAATACCTGATCTGCCTCTGATTCAGACACTCCTTCATCTTCAGACTCTTCTTCTTCTAAGTGACTTTTGGAGGCATCAATTGGCATGAGGCAAACCTCCTTTGCTCTTGCTTCTTCCTCATCTTCACTGGAGCTTGAAGATGTTGACTCATCTTCTGTCTCACTCCAGGTCTCAGCCACAAAGCCCTTTTCCTTCTTCTTGTACTTGCTGGAAGAGGGTTTGCTGGTGTGCTGTCTTCTGGTTTCCTTCTCTCTTCTCTTCTATTTCTTCTGGTTCTCTGGACACTCAGAGAGGAAATGCCCAGGCTTCCTGCATCCATAGCACATAATTTCTTTGGTTGGTGTCTTGTCATATTTTGGCTTGTCATCTTTTCTTGATGGCTTTCTCCTGAAATCCTTTCTGGCCATCTTGTAGAATCTTTTAGCAAAGAGACTCATGAGCTCTTCATTTGATGTTGCAGTCTCTGTCTCTTCAGTGGCATTGAAGGCAATACTTTGTTCTCTTCTGGCTGCTGGAGGTGTTCTTTGTTCAGCTGCCTCCCTGGTCTTTATCAGCTATTCATATGACTTCAGTTTGCCTAATATAGATTCAGTTGAAATCTCATTCAGGCATCTGACCTCCTTGATGGACCAGATTCTTATATCCCATGAGCTTGGGAAGCACATCAGGATCTTGTCATTCACTTCAGTAAGAGTGATGTTCTTATCCAAGGTTTTTAGCTCATTGATAATTGAGCTTAACCTATTATACATATCAGAAACTGTCTTAGCTTCTTCCTTCTTAAAGTTCTCATATATAGGGATATGAGATTTGATCTCCTATCCTTTATCTCATCTGCTGATCCATCCACCATTTGGTTTAGGGAATCCCAAATGGCTTTTGCTGAGGTGCACTCAGCAACCCTCTGGAAGATATCATCTGACATAGTTTGTGACAGGATATTCATAGCTTTGGCATCTGCAATTTTTGCCTTTCTTTAAGTTTCAGTCCACTCAGGTGGTGGAACTGCTGTTGAACTTGTAGGTGTTGTAGAGGTGGATGCTTGTGGGGGACCTGTCAAGATTGAGTTGTTGATGTCTTCATCAAAGGAATTCATGTACATCCTAATTCTTGCCTTCCAGATGGCAAACCTATTAAGGTTGCAAACTGGAGGTATGGTGCTTGCATAATCCTTGTTTTGTGCCATGGCTGTGTTTATAATTTAAATGAAAATAAAATAATGTGTAGATCTAACAAAGGATCTTTGGTTCAAGATTTAACTTGTACAACTAAAGGAACCCGCTCTGATACTAATTGAAAGTGAGAGTTAGATCTGAAATACTCTGGGGGGGGGGGGTGAATAGAGTATTCTAAAAAAAATTCTTAACAGCTATTACAGCTTTTGCTGTAAATTTAAAGTGCAGAAATAAATATAGCTAGCACACAATAAACCTAAAGCACAAGCACAACAAGAACAAAAGAAAAAGGGGCAACTAGACGACACAAGAATTTTATAGTGGTTCACCAACCTGGGTACATCCACTCTTCTATCACCCTTGGTAAGAATCCACTCAGATTTTTGATCAGGTGCCTGACACGAATGACCTTTTGATCAGTGCTCAAAAACCATCCCATGTCTTTTGATCAGGAGACTTGCAACCAAGGAATCACTTTTGAAGGGAGATGATAACCCTTTATATAGTGGGGGGGGGAGAGATGATTTTGTCTTCTCTTTTTCAATATACAACTGAGAAGACTGTGGATTTGATTATAGCTTATGGCTCCCCCTGAGATGTAGAATGAATTAGGGAAAAATAGGAGCTAAGCTTCAGGGTGATAGGTCTTCAAACTAAATTCTTGACCTCCAATAATCTTCAGGAACTTCTTTGACAGATGGAACTGATGTTGTCCTTTTGAAGTGTAAGACCCCCTTTTTTTCTAAAACACCGGGGTCTTAGTCCCAGAACCGCCGCTTTGCGGTGACACCTTCACACTCGGGAAGGTCATCACTACAAAACGCCGATCCTGCCGGCCAAATCGATCACAACTATAACAAAATAGTAAAGCATGTCCACGAAAATCACATATATATATATGTAAATAATCTCCACAAAGGGAGTTTCCACAGATACACAAAAATATAAGATCTTGGGCCCATGCCCAGTACATCATGTCCTCACTACAAATCTCTCATCGCGGAAGCAAACTAATATAACTACTAGTAGCGATCAGGACTCACAGTCCCTGCCGTCTGAACTCCAGAACTAGACTGCCCGATCTCCAAGCGTGCCGACCTCCGGGGCTGCTCCTCCATGCTGGGCTCCGTGGTCCCCTAAAATGATGTGGTTCGAAAACCGTTAGTCTAAAAGACTAAGTCCTATCATCCCCCGCCCCTTCCCCCATGGCCCCTAGGCACCGAGCGGGGAGAAGGAAAGGAGAGGACATGACGGTGGAGAATAGCAAATAAGCAGGTGGCAGTGGAACTAATCTAGCAGTTCTATATTATGTATGACATCAAAATAGGTATGAAAAACTGAATGAGAACGTAACCTTAACTTATATGAAAACACATAAGCTAAGAGATCTTTTGCAGGGCTCCTATCGTATAAAAAGTCCCATACTGATTTATACGATAGGGTGTCGGTTTTCTAGCAAGCATAATATGTAATATCAAATAAAACCTTTAACTTATAAGCTCGCTTGCACGAACTTATAAACTAAGGGGTCGTCTTACAGGGCCTATCATATAGAGCATCCCATACCACTTATACAATAGGTGTCAGGTTATATGCAATGATTATGCTATGTAATACAATTATGACATAATGTGAACATGCAAGTGCAACTCACCCTCTCGACTTTGTGTATACAGACCTTTAGTTCCCCCTTTCAGGAGCCGAACCTCCGAGGATACCTCCGTAGTGGTAGACGGAAGCGGTGGGTTGGGCCTCGCCCACCTCTAAACCGGTAATTGCACTACCAGTCAGACCTATCGTACGCCTCAACGCTAGTGCATAGAGAGGAGCGCCTGCGTACTCTTGTAGACTGGCGCACCAGACTTTATTTGGCCAAGTGCTAAACCACACTCGCCGAGTCAACGTGTTGGCGTCGGTGCATCGACCCTCCAACACCGAAGACCCACCACCTTTTCCTTTATGCACATGCAACCTTATGTATCAACTACCGAGCCAAAGCTCCCCGGACCATCCCGTCCGTCATAAACAACAACCGAGCTAAAGCTAGTCGGGCCAACACGCCCATCACAAACCATTACCGAGCCAAAGCTCGCCGGGCTAACCTGCCCATCAAAAACCATTACCGAGCGAAAGCTCGCCGGGCCAACCTGCCCATCACAAACCATTACCGAGCCAAAGCTCGTCGGGCTAACGTGCCCTTTTACCAAACCACTGGGCTTACTGCCCGAGTGACCCAACCTATCTCCCCGAGTCATCGAGGTGTGAGAAAGGGAAACCCTAGACTTACTAGCTACCCTTAAATGTTGTGTTGGATCTAACCCTAGTGCAATTGACACTTCCTCCCTACAGGAAAGATGATCTTTCGTCGATCCCGGGCACCGCCTAACTCTAGCCAATCCATCCCTCTACTCATCCTACTACCAATAATGAACTTATTTTTATCTATCCAAACCAGCAGACCACTAATCTCAAGGCGCGCATCAAATTATACTCCAACATAATTTCTGCATTTTTTACTATATGCAGACCATTTAAGCTATATGACCCGTAAAATGGGAGGTACAACAAATAATCATACAGTACTCTTATAATAATTATTGGAGGGCTATTATGAGCTTTGTGGACTAAATCCAGAATTTCACAATTTTCCTATTTATCTGATAATTTATTTAATTAATTTAGTAGCCAAAAATCCCAAGTTTGAATATGAAGTACCAATTTCATATAAGATAATATTCCACCAAATTTTTGTTAAATACAATATGAGTATATAACGCAAAATCCATAGACTCAAAAGTTTCCGGTAAAGTTTAACCCCATAATTGTAATTTCAAATATATCTCATAATAATTCATTTTAAGAGAATTTACAGCATTAATAATTCCAAAAATTCCGAGAAACTTCATGAATGATTTGTAAGGGCATATAAGTACTCTAGATCAAGTTTTACAATTTATCATTGAATAATAAAGTCTATATTTGATTTTCTCATAATATTGCAAGTTAAGGGGTTAATGAAGAAAGTATAACAATTATCCATCTAAAAATTACAAATAAATTCCCACATGAATATACTGAACTAGGAACACTAAGTCTCAAGTTTTATAATTTTTCAACAAGTATTGAGCTCTGTAATAATTATTTAGCAAGTTCCCAAATATTTGAGGTTGTGAAGTAGGTACCCTAATTATGTATCCATAGCTCGCCAACCCCAGCTCGCCGACTTCCGCGATTTATCCCATCACATGCCGAACTAAATATAAAGGGATATACAGAATTTTTCGGGTACCAGGAATTAAAATCTAAAAGTCTCCAAAGTTATTACAAGCCAAAGGAATGAATACTCGGAAGAAATCAGGCATAAAAGAAAAAGGGGAAACAAGATGCGCAAAAAGAGGGGGTCAGGAGGAGAGTACCGGTCGGATCAGCAATGGAGCCGTTTCTATCTACCCCTACCTCGTATCCCCTGTAACACCCCCTATCCGTCACATAGCATATACCAGTAGGTCCGGCCGGGGCCCGACGCCGTATGCCACAGACAGACCGGGTGGTTACTCATGGAAACCATCCAACCAATCATAATGTCCTACACAGAGCATTCTAGCGGAAGCAGTTTTATAAAAGTTGTAACAAAGAACCCAGCATTAAAGCATGAATGTCCACTAATCCAAAATAGGAATGTTATACAAGTACCAACACAAGCCTTAAGGCCTTACAAAATATTTCACTTGATATTACATGATTTACAAACCACGGCACGCAGGCCGGTCATACATGAATAAAACAGTAAACACTTCCAATTAGGCCTTCGAGGGCTGGCTTCGCACTTGGGCTTTAGCCCGCTATTGACCGCTTGGTCCAGCAGCACCTGCAAGCAATAAACCACCGCACGGTGGCAAAATAAGGCAACGGTCAGCAATGCTGACCAAATTATAACGATCCCGCCCCCAGCTCGGGGCGGCGATGCTCCTTCCCTGCATTTCATTAGCATAAGCGAGCAATATAACAACTCAATGCAGCACAGGCGTTGGCACGCATGGCCACACGCCCCGTGCTCTCAGGGCACATTCTCGGTGATCGCAGTCTAAGCCGCTAACTCACAACCATCTCTAGGACGACAATAACTCGTAAGCAAAATGGTCTTTTAGGCAGAGGTTACGACACTTTAATGTCATCAATAGTCTATGTCACGACACTTTAATGTCATCGACAGAAAGACCCGACCTCTATGCCCTCGGCATAACGCAGGAACGGTTCCCACTCAACCCGTTGCTCACTTGCCACGTCACTTAATATCATCGGCACGAGTTAAGTTTCCCCAAATCCCGTGAATCGAACGTACAATATTACATAACCCAGTTATGTACTAGTTGGCACCTAGGCCCACAAGTTGGCAAGATCACGCATCCGCCCAGTTTTCCGGGTGCACCTTTGGGGTAATTCCCAAGGCTCCCTGTTGCAACATACCACATAGAAAACCCGAAAAACAACCAATCGCGCGGAGTCTTATCCGACATTTATGCAATGCAACATCACCGATCCAGATCAACACGTCCGGGTAGGCTTCACACATCATGCCTATGTCCGTTCTCGCTTACGGACTCTAAACAACGGGGACTTCACATATCTACCCGAAGGAACGCCTCCAACTCACTGCAAACTCGCGAGAGCGGGCTTCCTATGCAAAGAAGGAGAGCTACTCATGCTCAAGATGAGAATCATTACCATAGCGTTCATCTTTGGCGCCATGGAAAAGTAAGCGGATGAAAAGCACCACACTAGCTTTGCCTCCGTGGATCCGGAGTCGGCTCGCGATTTGGAGCTTCGAAGCTCCTCCAATGGCCGGATCTAGCTCCTTCTTCCTTCCTTGGCTCTCCTCTGTCTCTAAGCTTTTATAAAGATAACAACTTATGAAAAGTGAGGGTTTCTAAGTCCAATCCCGGGTATATCCCTTCAGGAACAACCCCCAGCCGGTGGATCATCAATTAAAGAAATGAACGGATTTGATTCGGGACTGAAATGCCCAATCTGGACCGCACACGGCCTGGCACACGCCCGTGTCCAGGGCCGTGTGCCTCATTTAATGTCAAAATAGGCTCGCCTGGAACAACACACGGGTATCGAACACGCCCGTGTTCGACTTGACACGCCCGTGTTCCACCTGACACGGCCGTGTGTCCGGCCGTGTACCCCCATCATTTTTCCTCGAAAATAACCCGAGCACTACACGGGTTCTAGGACATGCCCGTGTCCTTGCCCGTGTCACCTCAACACGCCTGGGCTCCAGGCCGTGTACACGGTCTCGACACTTGATACTTCGTCGAGCGAAGATCGTCGACCTAACGACACGGCCTTGGACACGCCCGTGTCCTAGGCCGTGTGCCTTGTCTCGACACAATGTTGAGAGCAGAGTGTCGACTCCAAAGGACGAGTGTCGACACGAGTCGACACGCCCTGCGACACGCCCGTGTCGCAGGCCGTGTGCCATGTCTCGACACTTCGTCGAACGCAGAGTGTCGACTTCGCGGGCTAAGTGTCGACACGGGTCGACACACCCTGCGACACGCCCGTGTCGCAGGCCGTGTGCCCAGTCTCAACACAATGTCGAGACCAAAATGTCGACTTCCCGGCTGAGTGTCGACACAAGCTTGACACGCCCTGGGACATGCCCGTGTCCCAGGCCGTGTGCCTGCAGCCAGAACCCAAAACTGACCCAAAACGTCCCCCGTCACTCTTTTGAGTTTCGGGGCGTTACAACTCTCCCCCTCTTAAAAGAACTTCGTCCACGAAATTACATAATGGAAAGATATGTACAAAACCAAAATTTGTACCTGAGCGGAACAACTCCGGATACTCGTCAAGCATAGTCTGCTCTCGCTCCCAAGAGAGCTCCTCACGACCGCAATTGTCCCACTGGACCTTGACCATCCTGATCTCTTTATTGCGTAGCCGCTTGACCTACGAGTCCTCAATCTGCACGGGCTTGACCTTTGTCGTCAACCCACTATCCACCGGCACTTGATCAACCGCGATCACTTGCGAAGGCTCTTGCACCGCCTTCCGGAGCACCGAAATATGGAATACATCATGCAAACCACTAAGCTCCACTGAAAGCTTCAACCGATAGGCCGCTTCACCGACTCGCTCCAGAACCTCAAACGGCCCAAGGTACCTCGGGCTTAGCTTTTTCAGTCGCCGCACCCGCGAGACACCCTTGAACGGCTTGATCTTTAAGTACACATAGTCGCCCACAGCGAACTCCACGTTCCTGTGCTTGCCATTATAGTACTTTGCTTGCCGGTCCTGAGCGATAAGCAACCTTTCCCGAATGGTTCTCACCAAAGATGTAGCATCCTCCACTTCCGATCGCTTATACAACTTTGACTCACCCGTTTCTAACCAAGACAACGGCGTGCAACATTTTCTACCATATAGGGCCTCGAAAGACGCCATCTGAATACTCGCTTGGTAGCTATTGTTGTATGCGAACTCCACCAAATACATGTGGTCTTCCCACTGCTTTCCAAAATCCAAGACACACATGCAGAGCATGTCTTCCATGGTTCTATTGACCCTCTCAGTCTGCCCATCCGTTTGCGGATGGAAGGCTGTGCTGAATTTCAACTTTGTTCCCAACATTTGTTTCACTAGCCTCCAATCATTGGACGTAAACCGCTCATCTCGGTCACTCACAATGCTGCGGGGCACACCATGAAGCAGCACTATGTTATCCACATAAAGCTTTGCCAACTTCTCCACCGGGTCATCCTTCCTATGCGGAATAAAATGCGACACCTTCGTTAACCGATCGACAACCACCCAAATGGCGTCGTTCCCCTTTTGCGACCTTGGCAAACCGTGCACAGAGTCCATAGAGATGTCGTCAAATTTCCACTCCAGAATAGGCAAGGACTTAAGAAATCCTCCCGGCTTTTGGCACTCCGCCTTCACCAAGGCGCAAGTTTGGCACTTCGCTACATAGAGCGCCACATCTTTCTTCAAACCCGACCACCAAAACAGTTTCTTCACATCACGGTACATCTTCGTGCTCCCCGGGTGAATCGAGTACTTGGTATGGTGTGCCTCGTACAACAACTTCACCCGCAAATTACCCACACTTGGGACGCACAGACAACCGTCTTTCCAAAGCAATCCGTCCTCCACAACGAATTGGGAATTTGACCCATCCAGAGCCTCTACCATGAACTGCTTCATATGAACATCCATATCCAAAGCCTGCCGAATCCGATCAGCCAGGTCATATTGGACTTCAGTCCAATTCAGAACTGCTTCAGCACTTGATTGTCTATCCACACAAACAATCTCCAACGCCTCCAACTCCCGCACCAACCGCTCATCATGCACCGATAGCCAATTGGCTTGGGCTGGGGCTCGGCATCTCAACGCGTCCGCAACCGCATTCCCTTTACCAGGCACATAGTGGATCTTGAATGTATAGTCCCCCAGGAACTCCATCCATCTATGCTGCCGTATATTCAGATCCTTCTAATCAATAAGATACTTCAAGATCTTGTGATCGGTGTAGATATCAATCTTCACACCGTACAAATAGTGTCTCCATAACTTCAAGTCAAAAATCACGGCCGCTAACTCCAAGTCATGGACCAGATAGTTCCTTTCATGCACTTTTAGCTGTCTCGAGCCATAAGCTATTACATTTCCGTGTTGCAGTAGCACGCAACCCAAACCGCTGCCCGAAGCATCACTATAAATCTCATATCCTTCGGTCCCACATGGCGAACTCAGCATAGGCGCCGTGGTCAACCGACACTTCAACTCCTCGAAAGCTCGCGCGCTCTCCGGCATCCAAATGAACTTATGCTCCTTCCTCGTCAAAGTAGTGAGAGGTAACGCTATCCGCGAGAAGTTCTCTACGAAGCGCCTATAATAGCCGGCAAGCCCCAGAAAGCTCCGGACTTCCGCTACCGTAGCAAGCTCAGGCCACTCCCGTATCGCAACAATCTTCGCCGGATCCATAGCAATACCCTCTCCACTCACTATATGACCGAGGAACGCCACTGAGGACAACCAAAACTCGCACTTCGAGAACTTGGCATACAGTTGATTTCTCCTTAGCGTCTCCAAAACCAAATGAAGATGCTTGAAGTGATCTTCCTCACTTTACGAGTACACCAAAATATCGTCTATGAAGACGATCATGAAATGGTCCAAGTACTCCCTGAAGGTCCTGTTCATCAAATCCATGAACACTGACGGCGCATTAGTCAGCCCAAACAGCATGACCGTAAACTCATAATGCCCGTATCTCGTACTAAACGCTGTCTTCGGGATATCACTCTCCCTTATTCGCAGCTGATAGTACCCAGCCTTGAGATCCAACTTCGAGTACACCGTCGACCCTACCAACTGATCAAAAAGATCATCAATCCCGGGGATCGGGTACTTGTTCTTCTCCATCAACTTGTTGATCTCCCGATAATCAATACATAGCCTCAAGCTTCCGTCCTTCTTCTTAACAAAGAGGACCAGTGCGCTCCAAGGCGAAGAACTCGGGCGCACATACCCTTGCTCCAACAACTCTTGCAGTTGAACTTTCAGCTCCGTCATTTCCTTAGGCGCTAGCCGATAAGGAGATCGTGACACAGGCTTTGCACCTGACACTAGCTCAATCATAAAATCTATCTCCCGTTGAGGAGGGGCTCCAGGAAGATCTGCGGGGAACACATCAGGGTATTCCGATACCACTAAAATACAATCCAATGCGGGCTTCGGCTTTGCAACCTCCACTAGTGTAAAGGACAGTTCTGCACCGGCACGAACCGTCTTTACCACCTGAAGAGCAGACATCAACGTCTTGCTCGACCCCTTAAAGCCCATAAAAGTCGTCTCATGACTAGCTCCCAACTTGACTTCCTTCCGACCACAATCGATATAGGCTTGCTGCTCCGAGAGCCAGTCCATGCCAAATATAACGTCGAACTCCAACAACGAAAGTAAAGACGCCCGCAGGTCGAACTCCTGATTCCCAATACGAATCTTAACATCGCAGATCCTATCCGCTCGCATCGAACACCCATTGGGCAACAACACATCCAACTTATCCTTCTCCATCGAAGAAGGGACTCCGATGCGTGATATAAATCCTTCGGACAAGAAGGAGTGTGAAGCTCCCGTATCGAAGAGTGCTCGTGCCGGATTTTCACAAATCAATACAAATACTAAACAAGCAGTGGTAAGGTAACATGCGCATAACAAGTATTTAAAGAAATTGACTTGCTATAAATTAAACCGTACCTGTCACCACATCAGCCTGTTTGATTGCCTCATGTTGGCCAAGATTATACACCCTTGGTTGGGCCGGAGCATAGTGGGACGTGGTCGACTCCACCGCCTTGGCCTTCTCTTCATAAGTCACTCCCGGCCTCCTTTCGGACTTGGGACGTCCGCTCCGGCACTCACGGGCATAATGCCCCAACTTCCCACAGTTGTAACATGCGCCCGGGGTCCGACCCGTAGTCGCCCCAGAAGCACCAACAGAGAGGGCTAGACCCGAAGTCTTATCTTTCTTGTTCCACTTTCGGAACACAGATTTTGAGGTGTTCGGCCCTCTGAACTCCGACCTCTTCTCGCCCAAGCTTTTCTTTGCCTGCACATTCTTCATGTCCTTCTCCAAGGACCGGGCCGTGTTGACCAAGGTTAAGAAACCTTGCGTCATCGGCCCCGAGAGTAGTAATCTCAACTCATTTCTCAAGCCTTCGTAGAATCGATTCGTTTTGCGCTCCTCATCCGAGATAATGGAGCTAGCATAACGACTCAGACGAGTAAACTCGTGGAGATATTCATCCACGCTCCTCTCACCCTGAACCAACTTCAGAAACTCATTCTCCAACGCTATCTTCTGCGTCGAAGGGAGGTATCTAGCCAAGAACAATCTCGAGAACTCTTCCATCGAGACATCACCAAGTTTCCTACCTCTCAGTAAGTGCAGCTCCAATCCTTCCCACCACATTCTCGCTTCACCATCCAGAAGGAACTTAGCGATGGTGGTCATTTGCCACTCCTCTGTCTCCATTTCTGTCATGACTCTCTTCACCCTGGAGAGCCAGTCTTCAGCCTGAGATGGGGTTCCCAACCCCGAGAATACCGGAGGGTTAAAGCTCATAACATGCTTAAGCTGCCTCTCGGTTGCCCTCCTTGGAACCACCGGTTCCACAACCACTTGCTCCACTCTCATCGGCTAAGCCTCTTGAAGAGGTTCCTGCTCCATCGCAGGAGCGGGCTGCTGCGTTTGCCTTGTAGGCTGCGCATTTATCACGGCCAACACCGCTTCGGCCACCAATCGTATGTTCTCATTCGATAGAGGTGTTACAGGAGCAACATCTGGTGCACTGCTAGCCTCAGAAACTCGGCGTTCTGACGGCCCAACACCACCTCTGGTCACATATAGTGGTACAAAACACCGTTAAGCGACCAAATAAAATTGCAAACAGCAATTATAGGAACACGCAGGTTCCTCAAACACGCGTATTTTCATTCCTAAGTGGACATTCATGGGTTCTTTTACCGTTATAACGATGATGCACACAATGTGCTCACCACCCCTTAAAAAGAATTAGCCTACGAATTCATCTTAAGCCCGACCAAAACCAGTAGTCTGATACCAAATTGTAACACCCCCTATCCGTCACATAGCATATAGCAGTAGGTCCGGCCGAGGCCCGATGCCGTATGCCACAGACAGACCGGGTGGTTACTCATGGAAACCATCCAACCAATCATAACGTCCTACACAGAGTATTCTAGCGAAAGCAGTTTTATAAAAGTTGTAACAAAGAACCCAGCATTAAAGCATGAATGTCCACTAATCGAAAATAGGAATGTTATACAAGTACCAACACAAGCCTTAAGGCCTTACAAAATGTTTCACTTGATATTACATGATTTACAAACCACGGCACGCAGGCCGGTCATACATGAATAAAACAGTAAACACTCCAATTAGGCCTTCGAGGGCCGGCTTCGCACTTGGGCTTTAGCCCGCTATTGACTGCTTGGTCCAGCAGCACCTGCAAGCAACAAACCACCGCACGGTGGCAAAACAAGGCAACAGTCAGCAATGCTGACCAAATTATAACGATCCCGCCCCCAGCTCGGGGCGGCGATGCTCCTTCCCTGCATTTCATTAGCATAAGCGAGGAATATAACAACTCAATGCAACACAGGCGTTGGCACTCATGGCCACACGCCCCGTGCTCTCAGGGCACATTCTCGATGATCGCAGTCTAAGCCGCTAACTCACCACCATCTCCAGGACGACAATAACTCGTGAGCAAAATGGTCTTTTAGGCAGACGTTACGACACTTTAATGTCATCAACAGTCTATGTCATGACACTTTAATGTTATCGACAGAAAGACCCGACCTCTATGCCCTCGGCATAACGCAGGAACGGTTCCCACTCAACCCGTTGCTCACTTGCCACGATACTTAAATATCATCGGCATGAGTTAAGTTTCCCCGAAGCCCGTGAATCGAACGTACAATGTTACATAACCCAGTTATGTACTAGTTGGCACCTAGGCCCACAAGTTGGCAAGAACACGCATCCGCCCAGTTTTCCGGGTGCACCTTTGGGTTAATCCCCAAGGCTCCCTGTTGCAATCTACCACGTAGAAAACCCGAAAAACAACCAATCGCGCGGAGACTTCTCCGGCATTTATGCAATGCAACATCACCGATCCAGACCAACACGTCCGGGTAGGCTTCACACATCATGCCTCTGTCCGTTCTCGCTTACGGACTCTAAACAACGGGGACTTCACATATCTACCCGAAGGAACGCCTCCAACTCACCGCAAAATCGCAAGAGCGAGCTTCTTATGCAAAGAAGGAGAGCTACTCATGCTCAAGAAGAGAATCGTTACTTTAGCGTTCCTCTTTGGTGCCATGGAAAAGTAAGCGGATGAAAAGCACCGCACTAGCTTTGCCTCCGTGGATCCGGAGTCGGCTCGCGATTTGGAGCTTCGAAGCTCCTCCAATGGCCGGATCTAGCTCCTTCTTCCTTCCTTGGCTATCCTCTCTCTCTAAGCTTTTAGAAAGATAACAACTTATGAAAAGTGAGGGTTTCTAAGTCCAATCCCGGGTATATCCCTTCAGGAACAACCCCCAGCCGTTGGATCATCAATTAAAGAAATGAACGGCTTTGATTCGGGACTGAAATGCCCAATCTGGACCGCACACGGCCTGGCACACGCCCATGTCCAGGGCCGTGTGCCTCATTAGCTGTCAAAATCGGCTCGCCTGGAACAACACATGGGTATCGAACACGCCCATGTTCGACCTGACACGCCCGTGTTCCACCTGACACGGCCGTGTGGCCGGCCGTGTACCCCCATCATTTTTCCTCGAAAACAACCCGAGTACTGTACGGGTTCTAGGACACACCCATGTCCTTGCCCGTGTCACCTCAACAAGCCTAGGCTCCAGGCCGTGTACGCGGTCTCGACACTCGACACTTCGCCGAGCGAAGATTGTCGACCTGACGACACGGCCTTGGACACGCCCGTGTCCTAGGCCGTGTGCCTTGTCTCGACACAATGTCGATAGCAGAGTGTCGACTCCCCGGGACGAGTGTCGACACGGGTCGACATGCCCTGCGACACGCCCGTGTCGCAGGCCGTGTTCCATGTCTCGATACTTCATCGAACACAGAGTGTCGACTTCGCGGGCTAAGTGTTGACACGGGTCGACACGCCCTGCGACACGCCCGTGTCACAGGCCGTGTGCCCAGTCTCGACACAATGTCGAGACCAAAATGTCGACTTCCCGGCTGAGTGTCGACACAAGCTTGACATGCCCTGGGACATGCCCTGGGACACTCCCGTGTCCCAGGCCGTGTGCCTGCAGCCAGAACCCAAAACTGGCCCAAAACGTCCCCCGTCGCTCTTTTGAGTTTCGGGGCGTTACATCCCCCGCCCCCCGGATTGCCGCGAGCGAAGGAGCTCGAAAATCTGCCCCGAGTTTCTCTGCGCTTCCAGGATGCCCTCTTCGATCTCATCCAAAAACCGGGAGGGTGATATCGCCTCGTCGGCCGGGTTGCCCCTTACCTCGTCCGCGAGCTGCACGTAGTCGCGCTGTAGAGCCTCGTTGAACTCCTACACCTAGTGCAGGCCACGCACGAGCTTCTTGAAGAGCCCGATCCCCCTCCTCGTCAGCACCCCATTCTCCACTTCAGAGCCCAGATAGGAATCTAGCGAGCTCGGGGAGGGGAGGGGGGAATGCGGGCTGTCCGCGAAGATTCTTTGGCCTCGGACTGGCTTGAAAGTGTTGTGAAGGCAGTTAAGCATTAGTATGGGGGGCGAGTGTCCCGAAAAATCACAGGACAAGAACCAGAGGCCGGTTTACCTGACGAGCTCGGCACGCCCAAGAAAGTGCGGGGAGGGACCAATCTCAGGTCCTTACCGTAACCCGGGCAACGTTTTCCTGGTGAAAGGAGGTTGAAGCCCGGAACATGGATGGCTGCGATACCTCCCCCCCATAGTCCCGACATGTCGCTGAGGAGAAGGGGTGCGAACCGGCGAGTTCGGCCTCTGCGAATCCAGCCCCATGGTCCCGAAGGGAGGATACGGGTCGTGAGGGCGATTCTCTAGTGTTCTAAGCTGCGAGTCGCCAATGGTGTTCTTGGCTCGCGACGCGGGATCTCCGGTATCATCCTGTTGGCTGTCTGGGTTGGTGCAAAGGTCATCAATATTTTTTCCCTTCTCAATGGCAGGTAGATTGGTGGAGCCGGTCTCGTGCTCCAGGGTCGTCTTCAGATCATCAAATATAGGCTCGACCGCTTAGGGAAATTTTTTCTCCCTCTTGGCGGGATTGGGCTCGGCCGAGCCGCTCTACGGGACGACAAGTGGAACTGCGGTCAGGCTGGTGATGCGAGCAGAAGAAGCCTCGTGAACTCGGGAGAGCCTCTCTTGGATCTCCTTAGGGATCGACATCTCAATAGAGTTAGAGCGAGGGGAATGACAAAAGTCACCCAGGTATGCAGGCGTATATATATAGCCGCAGGTGGACCCCATAGGAAGATTCTCTCTGGCTCCTCCCGTACTCGCCGAACACTTAGGGTTGGATGATTCTTTCCGAGCTTTGCCAAGCTCAACAAGAGCGTGGATTGTGTACAACCCCGTATCCGGCGACTGGGGTCGCCAGGAAATAGACCGGCCGGCTCCCTTTTCCTGAGTCTCGGGCGAGCACCAAGGGTGCCAGAGCTTGGCAGCCTCCAGATCGCCCAGGCGAGTTTGACTAGTGGAACGCGAGTAGGGCCAGCCAGGCCCGCACTCACCGGGGGTGAGTAGAAGCGGCGAGTACTGCCCAATCTACTCAGTTTGTCACACAGAGCTCGGCGTTCGACGAACTGAGCTCGGCGTTCATCGAACGAAACTCAGTGTTCGTCGTCCTCTGGACCTTTCGTCGAGTCCCAGGCCGCTCGCCGAGTCCTAACTACTGAGAGAACTCGCAGCATGCAAGCGGGGCAGCCCGGACCCATACTCGCCACTGAGGGCTACTTGCCCATTGATCTGTGAGGTATTTTTACCATTTTGCCCACACTGTCCTGCCGATAGCTTGCTAAAACACCACAGTTATGCTGTTGGCAGACCTAGTTGGGCTGCACATAGCTGTTCAAAATAGCGGAGGTTGGCTATTTGCATGCCGCTTTCAGAAATTTATAAATAGGACCCAAGGTGTACCTCAGAAGGCATGCTGACTTGTTCCCTAATCTTCTAGTGCTTTCTGAGGTATCCTTAGCTTCGCCTTTGGCTAAGGAGGTGAAGTGCTCTAAAATCTTTCGAGTGTGTGGTGGGACCTCCACGCTGAGCCCTTGGGTCAGTTTTCCATTGTCATTTGGCTTGTAGGAGAGAAGTAGGTGTGCGATCGCCCCTTCCCCAAGGGTGAGCTCTACAAGAGACCGAGCTTTCAGTTTCAACAGACGTGATAAAGGTGGAGGCCCGAAGAGTGTTGGCCTCGGATGGGCCTCTGTTTGGATTTTCCGGGGAAAGGAAGGTGGAAGGAGTGAGACTCCATATTACTCTAGGGAGCAGTCCAAAAACTACAGGTTCGTCATTGTGGACGCTCGTAATAGTTACAACGCGATCTTCAAACGGCCCTCATCAGCACCTTCTGCTGCGTTCCCTCTTCCTTCCATCAGTGCATGAAGTTCAACATTGAGAGCATCTAGTTCTGGGTTCGGGGAGACCCCAAGGTAGTGACGGAGTGCTACGTGACCGCGGTCAACTCCATCTCCTGATAAGGAGGAGCCGAGGATCTGGAGCGGAGGATGGAGGAGCTGTCCAGGCAGGAGGCCAGAGAGGGAGCAGAGGAGATGGAGTTGGAGGAGGAAGAGGTCCGCACCCGTGTGGAGGTGGCAGAAGAGGTTCCAGAGGAGCAGGCCGAGGTGATGGCCATGCAGGAAGCCGAGGAGGAGGAGGCTCCAGTACCAGGCGAGTGCGCTGCTGGCTAGTGGGAGGAGCAGTACCGGCTGGAGGTAGCAAAAGAGGTCGTGGAGATGGAGGTTATTACCCGGGAAGCAGGGTAGAGAAGTTGCAGATCAGCGGAGGGCTGAGTCCAGAGCACCAGGGGAGGATGCTGGAGTGTATCTGGAACAACGTGGATGTCTTCACAAGGAGCGCGGCTGACATGCCCGAGATCGATGCGGATGTCGCCTGCCACCGCCTCAACTTGGACCCCGAGGCTCGCCCCATCCGGCAAAAGAAGAGGTCTACCGCATACAAGCTGGCCGAGCCCATCATAGAAGAGGTGGGTAAGCTCCTCAAGGCCGGATTCGTTTCAGAGATCAAGTATCCAAGATGGGTCTCCAATGTTGTAATTGTTTAAAAAAGAGATGACCGCTGAAGGATGTGTGCAGATTTCTCTCTTTTGAATAAATCATGCCCTAAGGATTGTTGCCCCTTGCCTCGGATCGATGCGGTGGTTGACTCTGTAGTCAGTTTCTCTCTAATGAGTTTCTTAGATGCTTTTTCAGGTTATCATCAAATCAGGATGCACCCTCCCGACATAAAAGATGTCTCATTCATCATCGGGGATAGGTGCTACTGCTATAAAATGATGCCCTTCGGGCTAAAAAATGTGGAGGCAATATACCAAAAGATGATGGATCGGGTCTTTCGAGAGCAAAGGGGGAGAAATTTGTAGGTGTACGTGGATGACCCCATGATCAAGAGTCGGGACGTGGAATCTCACCTCTGGGACTTGGAGGAGACCTTCAGTACCCTGCGGAAGTATATGATGAAGCTGAACCCCTTAAAGTGCGTCTTTAGGGCCAGTAGGGGAAAATTTCTAGGTCATCTCCTTACTCCTGTAGGGGTAGAACCTAATCCTGACAAGTAAAGGGCTATCATGGAGTTGGGGTCACCACGGAATGCCAAAGAGGTGCTGCGACTGACATGGAAGTTGGCAGGGTTGAGCAGGTTCCTCTCTCAGGCAGGAGAGAAATGCTCCCCCTTCTTCAAAGCGCTGAGGAGATATCATAAATTTTAATGGTCTAAGGAACGGGAGGAAGTGTTTCAAGCTTTGAAGAGGCAGCTGACCCAGGCTCCGCTGCTCCAGGGACCGAAGGAGGGGGAAGATCTATCCCTGTACCTTGGGGTCGGGGCCGAGGCCTTGAGTTTCGTCCTAGTACGGGAAAAGCGGAAGAAACAACTACCCATCTTTTACGTGAGCAGGGTTCCGAGGAAGGCAAAACTCCGATGCCCGATTTTAGAGAAGTTGGCTTTTGCCCTGGTCATCTCAGATCGGAGGCTCCGACCCTACTTACAGGCACACTCCATTCGAATGGTGACTGACCATCCCCTCCGCAACATCTTTGAGGGGGTGGAACACTTGGGAAGGTTGGCGAAGGGGTCGGTGGAGCCGAGTTAATTTGATGTATCATTTATTCCCCGCCTCTCGATCAAGGCTCAAGCGATGTCCGACTTCCTGGCTGATTATGTGATCGAGGTGGCGGAGGTGGAGCTCACTCGCCCAGTTCCTTGGAAGGTGATGGTAGATGTGTTGGGTACATTGGAATGAATGTACCTGATTTAAAGAAGCCTCACCCTACTCAATGATATACATCAAAATGTATTTGATGTGTTTTGAGTTGAGTTGTGCAGGTTATGTATTTGCAGGGAAAGCTGAAAAATTTCTAAGTCCATGTGTCGACACCCAGAAGAAAAGTGTCGACACTTAAGAAGACTTGTGTCGACACCCAGAGAAGCAGTGTCGACACTTGGAGTAATTGTGTCGACACCAGGAATGCAGAGTCGACACCAGAAGGAAAGTGTCGACACATACAGGCTGTGTCGACACTCAATGAAGAAATGTCCAGAGAAGCAGAGTCGACACTTAGAAGCAGTG
Source organism: Platanthera guangdongensis (assembly GCA_039583875.1). Lineage (NCBI taxonomy): Eukaryota > Viridiplantae > Streptophyta > Magnoliopsida > Asparagales > Orchidaceae > Platanthera > Platanthera guangdongensis. The sequence goes on along the minus strand of CM077155.1, from coordinate 31,133,262 downwards.
TCGACATCCAGAGGAACTTTGTCGACATCAGAAAGTGTCGACACTTGGAGGCTGTGTCGACACTCAACAAACTTCAACAGAGTCTAAGTATAAGTGTCAACATAATAAAGAATGTGTCGACACTCAGCAGAAGACTCAACCCATGAAGAAAGTGTCGACACTAGAAGGCTGTGTCGACACTCAGCAAAGTTCAACAAATTCTAAGTACAAGTGTCAACACAAAGGAGATGTGTCGACACTCAGCCAAAGTCTCAACACAAGAAGAATGTGTCGACACAAGGAGATGTGTCGACACTCAGCCAAAGTCTCAACATAAGAAGAATGTGTCGACACAAGGAGAAGTGTCGACACTCAGCAAGTATCAACACAGAAGGCATGTGTCGACACCAAGAAGATGTGTCGACACTGAACAAGTTCAACACAAGAAGATGTGTCGACACAAAGGAGTTGTGTCGACACTTACAAGAAATCAACTAACTACTGAAGAACAAGAAGTTGTGTCGACACACAATATCAGTGTCGACACATGTTGAAGAAGCAGTGTCGAGAAGTAATTTCTACAACACAAGGAGTTGTGTCGACACCATGAAGGCTAGTGTCGACACTTAGTCTACTTGTGTCGACACTTAGACTATAAGTGTCGACACTTAAAGACTGACTGTCTTGACACTTTCAGACAGTTACATATATTTCAAGAAGTGACTGGATGACATGACAGCTGCCATTCCAGCCGGTCTACTGCAACTGTCAGAGATGTCAGAAAGCTGTTAGAAATCGGATCAGCCGGTCACCATGAAGAAAGCCTATATAAAGGCATATTCTGTCAACAGAAGAGGATAATTAACAAGAAACAGAGAAGAAGATCAAGCACTTCATTGAAGAATCAATTCAAGTGAAGATCTAAGTAGTTGGAGAGAGAGAGCTCCTTCCAAGAAGATAGCTGTTGGAACCAGGCTGTGAAGAAAGTTTCAGACTTAGTTCTGATTCTTAAGTTAGCAGTGATTGAAGATCAGCTGCAGTGAGTATCAACCCTATTATGTTCTACATTCAAGAAGCTTTGAAGAAAGCCAAGTGTGGTTGATCTCAGCAGAGTTCTTTCAAGAACTCATCAAGAAACCTGTCAACTCTTCTCTCTTATTCTGAGTTGAGGTTACACACTTTGTATTTTTTAATTTCTTGTAGGATCCTTAAGGATCTGAGTTGTAAGCCTGAAATTATAAAGGCTGAGTGGTAGGGCCTGTGTGCCTGAGTGTAGGAGATTCATATCTCTGAGTGTAGGCCTTGTGGCTGAGTGTAGGTCTTTGTGAAGACTGAGTGGTAGGGCTGTTGAGCCTGAGTTGTAGGAGTGGGATCACTCTGAGCTGTAGGAACCTGGTTGGGGTTCTGAGTGTAAGATCTGAGGATCTGTGGAATAGTGGAGGAGTTTGGCCGAATCTAGTACACTACTAGATGGGCGAAGGGGGAAGTGGATGTACCCAAACCTTGGGGAACCACTATAAAACAGTGTGTACTCTGTGTATGTGATTGATGCTGTGTATGTTGTTTATAGTTCTGTGAAATCTGTGATATAATCTGCCTAAAAGTTTAAAAAGATTAAGTCACCTATTTACCCCCCCCCCCTCTAGGTGATTAGCTACAATTTCTTTCAAGTGGTATCAAAGCCAGGTTACTCAAAAAGGACATAACTGTCTGAGTAAAGGATCCTGTTGGCAGATTCAGTTTAATCAAGTGCAGAATCAAGAAAATCAAGAAAATGGGTTCAACAGAGAATCACAAAGAACTTGGATCCATGAAGTTGCCAATATGTAGAAAGAAGATTTTTGGCATATGGAAAGAAAGGGTTAGACTGTTTATGGAAGCCTCTGACCGTAGAATCTATATCACAGTTAAAGAGGGGTCATATGTGCCTATGAAAGTATCAGTCCTGGATGCAAATCAGAGAACACCTAAGGACTTTTCTGAAATGTCAAAAGATGAGATTATTCTAGCTACAATGGACAAAAGGGCTCAGAATATCATTGTAAGTGCCATAGATGATGCTACATTTCAGAACTTGATACACTATAAAACATTAAAGGAGATGTGGGATACTCTGATAGCGTATATGGAGGGTTCAGAAGAAGTTAGACAGGACAGAAAGTCATTGTTAAACCAAGAATATGAGAGCTTCAGGCAAGGCAGGTCTGATAGCATAACTAAGTGTTAAAAGAAATTCTATAGGATAGTTAATGAGTTAATGTCCTATGGAAGAGAATTCAACAATTATGAGCTGAATGATAAGTTCTTGAGGTCCCTAACAAAGGACTGAGACACCAAGATTTGTGTCATAAGGGAAATGGCCAAGTTAGCAGATATTCCTCCTCCAACATTGTTTGGAAAGCTGTTGTCCTATGAAATGCAGCTAATGGTAAGGAAAGAAGAGGAGAAGACTAGCAAAATAGAGCATAAAGAAAGAGCTGTGGCATTCAAGACAGAAGCCACCAAGAGATATAAAAGTAAGTCTCCATCTCCACCTCCAAAAGTGGCTGAGACTGGGTTAGATGAATTAGAAAGCAGGAACTCTGAAAGCAGTGAGAGTGATGCGGACTTTGCAGCCTTCACAAGACATTTTCAGAAGTTCCTAAAGAAGAAACAGTGGAGGTCTAAGCCATCCACTTCACAGAAGTCTTCAAAGAATGACAGGAGAAAGCCTAAGTCAAGTAGAACTACATCTTCAAAGATAGTTTGTTATTGTTGTAACAAACAAGGACATGTTGTTGCTGACTGTCCAGAGAAGAGGAAAGAGTCTAATGATAAGAAGAAGACTCAAATCAAGAGCATGAAGGAAAGGTCCTTTGTTGCTAAAAAGGACAAAAGTATGTCAGATTTGTCTTCTTCAGAATCAGATTTAGAAGCTGAAGCTTACATTAGACTGTTTGCTGAAGAAGAGGAAGAGGAGTTCATCCAGTTAATGAACTCTATATTTGAGCATGAGGACAATCAGTGTCAGGGACTGATGGCCTTAACAGAAGGTGACAAAATCCAGGCGCAGCCTGGACCTAGTCAGGTACAAAATTGTTCTTCAAGTTCAGTTTCTTGTACTGGTTCAGAATCAGATTCATCAGCATCAAGTGATGAGAGTGAATCTGAATCTGAAGGAGATATTCATCAATTGATTGATGAATATAGAGTAGTGTTGCAAGCTTTAAAGAAAAGCAAATCCTTGGCCAAGAGTCAGGCTAAGGAGATTGCCAGTCTTAAAGTTGCTGCAATAGATTTTGATAAGTTGATTGATCAAAAACTAAATGAAATAGCCAGGCTGAAGAACATAACTGTTATTCAGATGAGGACTATAATATTCAAGAATGATCAAATCAGAAATCTGGAGATTAGTCTTCAGAAGGAGAGAGATATAGTTGCAAGGTTTTCTAAACCAAAATCTATTTTACCTTTGATAGATGAATTTGTATATCAGAAGGGTAAAACTGGATTGGGGTTTACACAACCTGCTAGGACTGTAAAGTCCAAGTCTAAGGGCAAAGCCCCAGTACTCAACAAGCCTGCTGTAGATAGAACAACTAAGGTTGTACCTAAGCAAAGGTACAATAGATTTGAGTGCTGGTGCTGTGGCAAGATAGGCCACTTTGCCATTGACTGCTGGCACAATTCTAGTGCCAAAGTGAGTAGCAAACTGCCTGTTGAAAGATCTGCAGGTAGCTTTGTTAAGAGGAAATCTAACCAACACCAAGGACCCAAGAATTCTTTGGGTTCTAAGGTTAACTAATCTATTTTGCAGGTGAGTCCAAGTGACGATGCCCCAATATGGTACTTGGACAGTGGATGTTCCAGGCACATGACTGGAACTAGGGGATTGCTAAAGAACTACACACCAATCAAGGATGGTCCTAAAGTCACCTTTGGTGGTTCTGAAAAAGGAATCATCAAAGGCTTTGGTAACATTTCTAGCAACCTTATAACTATTACTCAAGTGGCTTATGTTAAAGGTTTGAAACACAACCTCATTAGTATAAGTCAGCTGAGTGATCTAGGATATGACATCTCATTTGTTAAAGATGGTTGTCATATCAGGAGGTCAAATGATCAAGAGATCATTCTGACAGGTTATAGGAAGAGAAATGTCTATTGCCTAGACATTATGTGTGAGAACAATGCTTCTCTAGTGTGTCTTGTAGTTGATGAGAAAGTCTCTCATTGTGTCAAATGGCACAAGAGGCTAGCCCATCTTAACTACAAGATAATTGGCCAACTCTATAGCAAAGAGTTAGTGAGGAATGGTCCTCAAGTTAAGTGTATTAAAGATGGGATATGTTCAGCTTGTCAAAAGGGCAAGCAGACTAGATCCACCTTTAATAGCATTGAGAACAAAGATGCTGTGAGGTGTTTGTACCTCTTGCATATGGATCTCTTTGGTCCTATGCCAGTTCACAGCCTAGGTAGGAAGGTCTACACATTTGAGGTTGTAGATGACTACTCAAGGTTTTCCTGGGTGTTCTTCCTTAGACAGCAATCTGAAACACCTAATATCTTTTATAGTTTTGTCAAACAAATTCAGAATGAGTTAGACAGTACAGTGGTCAAAATAAGAAGTGACCATGGTACTGAATTCCAGTCTGATAGTATGACAAAGCTATGTGAAGAATTTGGGATATTTTAGGAATTTTCTTCACCAAGGACACCTCAGCAAAATGGCATTGCTGAAAGGAAAAATAGAACCTTGATTGAGGCTGGTAGGACCCTATTAAGTGACACATCTCTCCTATAATATTTCTGGGCTGAGGCAGTAAACACTGCATGCCATGTAATTAATAGAGCTACTATCACCAAGAGCCACAATAAGACCCCCTATGAGATTGTGAAAGGCAGAAAACCAAACCTATCGTATTTCAGGATCTTTGGTTGTAAATGATATATACTTAACAATGGAAAGTCTTACTTGACCAAGTTTGATGCCAAATCCCAAGAGGGGATCTTTGTTGGGTACAGCAATAACAGTAAGGCTTATAGGGTCTACAACTTGACTACTCAAGTAGTAGAAGAATCAGTACATGTAGGTAGTATTTGATGAAGCTAGACTCATTAATTATGAATTGTCTAGAAGTATTTGCAGCTCCACAGGTGTGACTAATAAGATGGACAAGCTCACTATTGAAGAAGGATCTACTGTAAGTCAGCATGTAGATGATAGTGGCTGCTGTCCAGGGGGAGTACTAGATGCACCTGATGTAGAAGAAGATCAAGAGGTGCAGCAAGTTGAAGAAGCTGAAGGAGTTCAACATGAAGCCAGGCTGCCACCAGCTACTAGGCATCTAAGAGATCATCCAGACAATCAAATAATTGGTGATCTAAGTCAAGGGGTACAAACAAGGAGAAAAAATCTAAATTCAGTACTCTACTCTAGTTTTCTATCCCAAGTTGAGCCAAAGAAATTTGAAGAAGCCATCCTAGACCCTCATTGGATTGAGGCAATGCAAGAGGAGCTAAATCAGTTCAAAAGATGCAAAGTCTGGGAGCTTGTTCCTAAACCAAAAGACCACAACATAATTGGGACTAAGTGGATCTTCAGGAACAAGATGGATGAACATGGAGTGATTATAAAGAACAAAGCAAGACTGGTTGCTAAGGGATATAGGCAGGAAGAAGGTATTGACTTTCATCAAACCTTTGCTCCAGTAGCCAGATTGGAGGCAATAAGGATGTTCTTGGCCTATACAACCTATCAAGGGTTTAAAGTATATCAAATGGATGTTAAGTCAGCATTTTTGAATTGAAGTCTGAAGGAAGAGGTCTATGTGGACCAGCCATCAGGTTTTGTTGATTCAACTCAACCTAATTATGTTTATAGACTTAGGAAGGCTTTGTATGGGTTAAAATAAGTCCCTAGGGCTTGGTATGAAATATCTAGTTTCCTCATTGAGAATAAATTCACAAGGGGGAAAATAGACAAGACTCTATTCCTTAGGGAATCCAGAGGCAAGATCATTCTAGTCCAAATATATGTAGATGACATCATATTTGGGTCTACTGAAAGTAGTCTTTGCAGAAAGTTTGCAAAACTAATGCAAGGGCAATTTGAGATGAGCATTATGGGGGAACTTAAGTTCTTCTTGGGTCTCCAAGTTAGACAGACTGAGAATGGTTTATCCATATGCCAGTCTAAGTTCACCCTAGAATTAATAAGGAAGTATGGTATGGAATCATCCAGTACTATGAAAACTCCTATGGGGTCAAATATGTCTCTTAGCAAAGATGATGCAGGGAAACCTGTAGATGAGACTTTGTATAGAGGGATAGTTGGCTCCCTATTGTATTTGACTGCAAGTAGACTAGATATCATGTATGCTACATGTATCTGTGCTAGGTACCAAGCTTGCCCTAAAGAGTCTCATTTGACAGCAGTCAAAAGAATTTTGAGATATCTTAAGGGCACTCCTTATCTTGGCCTTTGGTACCCTAGGAATGGAGACTTTGAACTGACAGGTTATTCAGATGCAGATTTTGCAGGCTGCAAGGAAGATAGGAAAAGTACAACTGGTACCTGTCAATTCCTAGGTGGAAGACTGATATCTTGGAGTAGCAAGAAGCAAATAAGTGTGGCTATCTCCACAGCAGAATCAGAGTATGTTGCTGCAGGAAGTTGCTGTGCTCAACTTCTATGGATACAACATCAGCTAGAAGACTATGGTATACAAGTAAGTAGAACACCTCTATTTTGTGATTCTACTAGTGCTATTTCTATTGCAAACAATCCTGTTTCCCATAGTAGGACTAAGCATATAGAAATAAAATACCATTTTCTAAGAGAACATGTAGAAAAAGGAGATATTTCCCAAGAGTATGTTAATACAGAAAATCAACTAGCTTACATGTACACTAAGCCCTTAGATGAAACCAAATTCAATAGGTTCAAAATTGAATTAGGTATGATAAACTTAGAATAAGTTTTCAAAAATGACTAAGTAAAATGGTGTCAACACACAGAGTTGTCTGTGTCGACACATAGAAGTGGTGTTGACACTTCAGAAAAAAGGTGTCGACACATCTAAGAAGTTTGTGTCGACACTTCAGAGAATTAGTGTCGACACATGCAGGGTAGGTGTCGACACATCCAAGATGGTGTCGACACTTAGGATTTATAAAGAATTAGTCTGGTATAGTCTCGACTAAGTGTCGAGCTAAGAGGTGTCGACACATAAACAAGTGTCGACACATATATTCTGTCGACTATACTTGTGTCGACACATGATTGTCGAGACATTATAAGTCTGTGTCGACACTTATCAACAGTGTCGACACAATTTAAGTATTTTGACGCGCCCTTTCATCTTCGATTCTAGAAAGGTATAAATAGGTTCTCGCCATTGTCTGTCGACACGCTCACCAAAGTTTCGAGACCAAACTTGTGTGTCGACACCTCTCTTCTCTCAATTCAAATTTCTTCAAACCCTAATGGCGCCGAAGCTATAAGAGAATGTGAATGAAGGATATGAACTGGTGCGACATGCTTTTGATGACGGGGAACCAGAGATCAAAGGTGTGATAACCCTAATAGAAGAGATAGGGTTAGATTTTCTTATTTCAGAGCCGACCAAGATATGGAAGAAAGAAGTTCTGGAATTTCTGAATGGAGTAACCCTAGATGAATTAGGACTCAAGATTAAATCAAGAGTTCATGGGGCTAAGGTGAAAGTTTCTTCTAAGAGTCTGATAAAGGTACTTCAACTACCTAGGACTAAGGAAGAAGAAGATGTTTCTGTATCTAAGACCAGAGAAGCACTGACATGGTGTGATTTGGACTCAAACATGAAAATAGGTTCAGTTTTCAATTGGAAGGGAATGAACATGCAGGGCAAATTTCTATCTGAAATTGTTGGCAAAGTTATCTTGAGCAAGCCTGGAGGGCATGACAGAGTATCAGCTCATATGTTTGGTCTAATGACAAGAATTATCTTCAAACTACAAACTGATTGATCTGCAGTAGTGTTTGAGAAGATTAGGGAGAGTATGAAGAAGCCCAATTTGGGTAGGATTCTAAGTCTTTACTTGGCTGGTAGTATACCAGAAGTAATGAGCCAAGCTGCAGGTTTTAAGATCAATCACACGAGGAAGATGGACATGAGAATCTTCTCTAGATGGGATAGAGTCTTGACTAAGGAAATGCCAACTCCTGAGAAGGTAACACCCCAAAAGAAGAAGAAGAAGACAGCTCCAGTGGCTCAAGAATCATCTAGTAGCTCTGAAGAGCAAGTTGTCTTTACTCCAGATGATGAACAAGACATTGAAAATGGTGGACAATCTCCTGCTAGACAAGATGTTGCACCAAGGCAGGGGGAGCTACCTCAGGCAAGCCCAATCCACCAGGATTCCATCCAGGGGGAGCCCTTACTTGTGGATGAGCCACCTCCACTAGAAAGTGAACAAGCTACTCACACTATACTTGATGTAATCACTGAGATTAATGCATTAGATTTCCATATTGAGGATGATGTTTTGTCTGATTCAATACCTCATGTTAATCAGAAACCTCAAACACATAGCCAACCCTAAGATGTTGTAGATCAAGTGGTATCTGATCAAGTTGTTGATGAGATAAGAGTTTCTCCACCCCATTCTCAACAAGAGTTTACCTTAGAAGAACTATTCCCTGACCTACTCCAAACTGACTTTGAGAAAGAAAGTGATGCTGCTGAAGGGGAGAAAGTAATTCTTGAGGGGGAGCAAGTGGAGAATTTAGAGAAAACTGCAGGCAAGGAGACTGAAGTGCGAACAGATACTGAAGGGCTACAAAGGACTGAGAAGGAGCTACCTCCAAGTCCTAAGGACAGAGTGACTATTCATAGCACATCTACTTCAGAAGATGAAGAGGCTGCAAGAGCCAAGAAGAGAAAATTTCAAGTCTTCAAGAGGAGGAGCCAGATATACAAAAAGGCTTTACAAACAATAGTACCATAGCCTGCACCACAGCCAGCCCCATCAACAGATTACAGTTCATTGATGGTTGCTTTACAAATAAAGATGGATGAGTAAAGGCAAGCTATAGAAAAATATATAGATGAGGGGCATAAGTCACTACAGTTTGATCTGGCCCAAGACATTAAGTCAATTAGATTTGAAATGAATCTGAATAAGAAAGAGATGACTGACTGCTTTCATAAGCGAGGAAATGCAGTAGTTTATCTAGCCACTCATCAGGAGAAGATCAAAGCTTAAGTGAATGAAATTGAAGTGAAGCAAGGCTATGTTCTGGAGAACCGGATAAGGATGAATGATAATCTTACAGCTTCACATAATCCAATAATTACAGAAATGAAGAATATAGCTACTGGTCAGACTATAGCAAGTGCTACTGCCAAGGCTGAATTTGACAAGCACTTGCAAGAAAGTCTCACTGCTGTTAAAACTGCTATACAAGACTCTCAAAAGGCTATAACTGACAAGCTCCAAAGGTTGAAACCTTTCTTTAAGGATGGAGTAAACTATTTGGATGCACAAATAAGATTTCAGAAAGATAATCTAAGGGATCACATTGTTAGAGAAGTCATAAAGGGGGAGAGGGTGTTAGTCAAAGCAGGCTCTGATCATGCAAAATGGATTTCAAATTCCATCAGAGCCACCCCTAGATATCCTCCATTATGTGATGATGACAATGTTGTAGAGTCTGGTATTAATCCTGCATATCTTGGAGGGGATCAAGCTGAAGTGGCTCAAGTTATATACCCTCCACCAGACTTTGATATGATACATGCAGATATACAGTCAATGTATAACCCTCCTGAGGGAAATCAAAAGGTCATCATAGAAAAAGTAGTTCAGCCAGTGCCAGAGGCTATACTGAAAGATCAAGAGGCATTGCAGAAAGAACAAGAAGGCAAATTATCTAAGAAGAGATTCAGGGAGCAAGCTGAACTTAGGCCTGATTTTGAACAGTGGAGCCCCACCTCCGGGAATATCATTCTGACTGCATGGAAGGCTGCCAAAGACAATATTGTGGACAGAGGCAAATGGTATTATGATGTGGAGTGGAGGAAGCATGAGAACAGGCAAGAAGCCATTATGCAGTATAGAAGAAATGCAAAGATGGGAAAGCTACCTCCTACTGCCCAGGAGCCTAGCAAGTACTTTCCCAAGACTTATCATTACTTTGAAAGGCAGAAGATCAAAGCTGAAGAGTTAAAGAAGAAGGATCTTAAAGGCAAGAAGCCTGCTGCTGCTGAAGATGCTGAAGCCCCAGTTCAAGCAAAGATACAATCTGGAAAGGGCATACTTATCAAGGAGGCTGAGCAGCAATAGAATAGAATTTTTCTTAAGTTTACTAGTTGTAATCATTTGATTTTAAACTCTCTATAAACTTTTGGATAATGAAATGTTGAAGTTGTTAGAACAATATGATATATGTTCAACTATTACATTAATTATTCTGAGATATTTGTTATACATATTTTGCTTATACATGTTTATGTACTTACCCTGTCATTTAATATTGTTTTACATCATACTGTGATTTTATTATGTATGGTGTATATCATTGACTAAGGGTTATGACTTCTCCAAATAGGGGGAGATTGTTGGGTACATTGGAATGAATGTACCTGATTTGAAGAAGCCTCACACATCAAATACATCAAAATGTATTTGATGTGTTTTGAGTTGAGTTGTGCAGGTTAAGTATTTGCAGGGAAAGCTGAAAAGTTTCTAAGTCCATGTGTCGACACCCAGAAGCAAAGTGTCGACACTTAAGAAGACTTGTGTCGACACCCAGAGAAGCAGTGTCGACACTTGGAGTAATTGTGTCGACACCAGGAATGCAGAGTCGACACCAGAAGGAAAGTGTCGACACATACAGGCTGTGTCGACACTCAATAAAGAAATGTCCAGAGAAGCAAAGTCGACACTTAGAAGCAGTGTCGACATCCAGAGGAACTTTGTCGACATCAGAAAGTGTCGACACTTGGAGGCTGTGTCGACACTCAGCAAACTTCAACAGAGTCTAAGTACAAGTGTCAACATAATAAAGAATGTGTCGACACTCAGCAGAAGACTCAACACATGAAGAAAGTGTCGACACTAGAAGGCTGTGTCGACACTCAGCAAAGTACAACAAATTCTAAGTACAAGTGTCAACACAAAGGAGATGTGTCGACACTCAGCCAAAGTCTCAACACAAGAAGAATGTGTCGACACAAGGAGATGTGTCGAAACTCAGCCAAAGTCTCAACACAAGAAGAATGTGTCGACACAAGGAGAAGTGTCGACACTCAGCAAGTATCAACACAGAAGGCATGTGTCGACACCAACAAGATGTGTCGACACTGAACAAGTTCAACACAAGAAGATGTGTAGACACAAAGGAGTTGTGTCGACAATTACAAGAAATCAACTCAGTACTGAAGAACAAGGAGTTGTGTCGACACATAATATCAGTGTCGACACATGTTGAAGAAGCATTGTCGAGAAGTAATTTCTACAACACAAGGAGTTGTATCGACACCATGAAGGCTAGTGTCGACACTTAGTCTACTTGTGTCGACACTTTGACTATAAGTGTCGACACTTAAAGACTGACTGTCTCGACACTTTCAGACAGTTACAGATATTTCAAGAAGTGACTGGATGACATGACATCTGCCATTCGAGCCGGTCTACTGCAACTGTCAGAGATGTCAAAAAGCTGTTAGAAACCGGATCAGCCGGTCACCATGAAGAAAGCCTATATAAAGGCATATTCTGTCAACAGAAGAGGATGATTAACAACAAACAGAGAAGAAGATAAAGCACTTCATTGAAGAATCAATTCAAGTGAAGATCTAAGTAGTTGGAGAGAGAGAGCTCCTTCTAAGAAGACAGCTGTTGGAACCAGGCTGTGAAGAAAGTTTCAGACTTAGTTCTGATTCTTAAGTTAGCAGTGATTGAAGATCAGCTGCAGTGAGTATCAACCCTATTGTGTTCTACATTCAAGAAGCTTTGAAGAAAGCCAAGTGTGGTTGATCTCAGCAGAGTTCTTTCAAAAACTCATCAAGAAACCTGTCAACTCTTCTCTCTTATTCTGAGTTGAGGTTGTACACTTTGTATTTTTTAATTTCTTGTAGGATCCTTAAGGATCTGAGTTGTAAGCCTGAAATTATAAAGGCTGAGTGGTAGGGCCTGTGTGCCTGAGTGTAGGAGATTCATATCTCTGAGTGTAGGCCTTGTGGCTGAGTGTAGGTCTTTGTGAAGACTGAGTGGTAGGGCTGTTGAGCCTGAGTTGTAGGAGTGGGATCACTCTGAGCTGTAGGAACCTGGTTGGGGTTCTGAGTGTAAGATCTGAGGATCTGTGGAATAGTGGAGGAGTTTGGCCGAATCTAGTACACTACTAGATAGGCGAAGGGGGAAAGTGGATGTACCCAAACCTTGGGGAACCACTATAAAATAGTGTGTACTCTGTGTATGTGATTGATGCTGTGTATGCTGTTTATAGTTCTGTGAAATCTGTGATATAATCTGCCTAAAAGTTTAAAAAGATTAAGTCACCTATTCACCCCCCCCCCTCTAGGTGATTAGGTACAATTTCTTTCAAGATGGCGCCTCAGGCAGGCATTCCTTGGGGGTAGGAGTTATCCTGAGAGCCCCTCGGGAATAAGATCGAGCAGACGGTGGAAATTCACTTCCCCATTACCAACAACCAGACGGAGTATGAGGCGGTGATAGCGGGGCTTCGTCTGGGAAGGGAGTTGGAGGTGGAGAATGTGGAAGTGCTCATGGACTCCATGGTGTTGGACTCTTAGATCAACAGGGAGTTTGAGTCAAGGGAGCTTACTCTCCAATTGTACCTAGCCAAGGTCATGGGAGTTATCGACATGTTCCAAACGTTCTCCATTCGACACGTACTGTGGGAGGAGAACGAGTAGGTAGACCAATTGGCCAAGGATGGACCCGGTGGAGAGAACCATCACCGACATTTTCCGCCCCTATATTAAAGAAGGGGAGCTGATGGAGGTAGACCATCGCCATTCGTAGATAGACCCCTTCGTCATCTTCTTGTCCACAAGTAAATTCCCAGAAGGCCTAGACAAGAAGCATTTCAAGCACAAGATGACATACTATCTTATGCGCGACATGAAGTTGTAACGCAAGACCATCTTAGGACTCCTAGCTCATTGTGTGGCCAAGGGGGAGGTCCAGAGGATCTTGGAAGAAGTTCATGTTGGGGAATGCGGGAGTCACTCGGGGAGTAGGACCTTGGAGGGGAGGATAGTGGGGCAAGGGTACTTTTGGCCAACCCTAGGTCGGGATGTCGTCGAGTTTGCAAAGAAGTGCCAGAAGTGCCAACTGTTCGCCCCGATCCAGCTACTACCAGCTCAAAGACTAAGAAATATCACTGCGCCCCTACCCATCGCCATTTGGGGAATGGACCTGGTAGGGAGCTTCCCTCAGGCCAGTGGGCAGAGGAGGTTCTTATTGTTGATGATAGATTATTTCTCTAAGTGGTTGGAGGTGAAGGCGCTGACCAAGGTGACCTCCCAGGTGGTTTAGAATTGTGTGTGGGGAGAGATCATCTGCCGGCACGGGTTGCCTCAGGCGATTGTCAAGGACAATGGGCTGCAGTTCATCGACGCCGAGTTTATCAGTTTCTGTGGACATCTTCAGATTGATCTTAGGTTTGCGTCGGTTCATCACCCCAGGAGAATTGGGCAGGTGGGTGGAAGAAGGAATGGAGGAATGGAGAACTTGAAAGGGAGCTGGGTGGAGCAGCTCCCTTCAGTCCCGTGGGCCCTTTGAACCACCCCCAACACAGCCACTGGGGAGACCCCATTCAAGCTCTCAGACGACTATGAGGTTGTGCACCCAATAAAGTTCGAGATCCGGGCACCTCGCGTAGTTGTAGTGGAAGAAGGAATGGAGGAATGGAGAGCCGAGAATGAAGAAGAGTTGTTACTCTCCTTGGATCAAGCAGAGGAACTTCAAGATGTGCCCGCTATTGGGCAGGAAGAAATTAAGTTTCAGATGACCAAGTATTATGACAAGCATGTCAGGGTCAAGAAGTTCACGGAAGGGGACTTGGTCCTCAAGAAGCTTGATGCTGCAGGAACATCAGCAGTTGCGGGGACGCTCAACCCAAACTAGGAAGGTACATACATTGTCAAAGAGGTATTGAGGTCATGGGGGTATCGCCTCCAGAATATGGAGGGCGAGCCCTCTGTCACACTTAGAGCGGTGATGACTTGAAGCGTTTCTATCCATGAAAAAAGTATGTAACATCCTCTTTTGTAAATATGAGATATCACGACTTTTTAGATCTTTTTGCAAGTTTATGGCAGGTGATGTCCATAAAGTAGATCCTGAGAAGATCCCGTTGTCATCTCCCCAAACCCTGAGAGGATCCCAGAGCCAGGCAAACAACTAGCTGGCAGGGTTGGATGTCACTCGAGAGTCTGCCCCAGACCCCGAGAGGATCCCACTGTCAGGCTCCCACTAGCTTGCATGGCTGGATGTCACTCGATGGAGTCTTCCCCCCTCAGCATAGCCTTCTCGGCAAAGATTGATTCTCTGATACACCGAGAAGATCACACTGTCAGGCTCCCATTAGCTGACATGTCTGGATGTCATTTGAGAGAGTTTGCACCAGACCCCGAGAAGATCCTGCTGCCAGGCTCTCACAAGCTGGCAGGGTTGGATATCACTCCAAAGAGTTTCCTAGACCACAAGAATATCCCGCTGTCAGGCTCCCACTAGCTGATAGGGCTGGATGTCACTCGAGAGAGTCTGCCCCAGACCCCGAGAGCATCCCGCTGCCAGGCTCTTACTAGCTGGCACTGCTGGATGTCACTCGAGAGAGTCTCCCCAGACCCCGAGAAGATCCCGCTGCCATACTCTCACTAGCTGGCAAGTCTGAATGTCACTCGAGAGAGTTTGCCCCAAACCCGAGAAGATACCGCTGTCAGGCTCTCACTAGCTGGCAGGGTTGGATGTCAATCGATGGAGTCTTTGTAACATCCCATTTCCGACTAGACCCCCAAGGGTGGTTTTGGTCATGTCAAAACCCTAGGAAGCCCAAGGGACCAAGTGAAGAAGGCCAAGGTGAAAATCACCTTGGTCTACCTATAGCTCAGCCCTATATCAGCAAGGGGAGATCTGAACCGTCAGATCCTTTAGGAGGAAATAAACAGCCACACAAATTCCCTGAAAAGAACTATTTCGGGTCTGACATGCCCGTGTCGGCCCAGACACGCCCGTGTTGCCACGCGTGTCGTCAGCCCGACGATCGTCGAGCTCAGGTCGATGATCGTCGAGCTCATTTCATAGAACAGGGGGGAACATGCCCCCGACACACCCGTGTCGCCAGGCGTATCGTCAGCCCGACGATCGTCGAGCTCATTTCGTCGAGCCCAGCTCGACGATCGTCGAGTTCATTTCGCAGAACAGGAGTTAACACGCCCCCGACACGCCCGTGTCGCCAGGCGTGTCGTCTGCCCGACGATCATCGAGCTCATTTCATCGAGCTCAGCTCGACGATCGTCAATTTCATTTTGTAGAATAGAAGGGAACACGCCCACCCGACACGCCCGTGTCGGATGATACACGCCCGTGTCACAGCCGTGTCACTAGGCGTGACACGGCGGTTCTGGGAAGAATCGCCGTAAGGAGGAGAGAGAAATGAGGAAGGAGAGGGAAGGAAACGGTTCGTCAAAAGCCACATTTAATAGCTGAATTCAATTTCCCAGGGAAGGGGAGAAGTTTCCAGCAGTTTCTCCCGGCCATTAGACCTGATTCAGCCCCCCCTCCTCCATGGCCGTGCCTAGCCATTAATGACTTTGAAGGACATTGATGATCCAGCCCCTCCTCTCCCAATCTGAGGCTTTAAACACCACCAATGGGTTGAGAGAAGCCTTTCCCAATCCTTACCCGAAGAAACCGAACCTCCCCACCTTGCAGTTGTAGAAACCGAGCGACGCAACTTTCAGAAATGGCTTCCTGGCGATCTTCCCAACTTCAGGCCGCCGGCAAGGTCCTATACTTCTCCTCTCTATGCGTGCTAGATCTAGACTTGTTTAGGTTGAGAAGTCGGGCTCAAACGAGCCGGATCGGAGAGAATATTTCCTTGAAATTCCATGAAAAATGGTGGTGAGAGTTCGCCGGAAACCGCCGCCTCCGGCGGCATGGTCGCCGCCAAACGCTAGCCACCACCTCAACAGAGGTGGTGGTGGTGGTGGCCGGCCAGGGAGTTGGTCGGGGTGGCCGGAAAGTCGGCTGGAAGAGGCTCCAGGTCAGGCCAATCTTGGCCCTTGACTGGAGGTTGAGGATGAACGGATGCCGTCCGTTTTGATCAAGTATTTAATAATATTGATTTCCTGGAAATTATTAAGAGTAGATGGTTTTAATTATTAAAAATACTTAGAGGCCTCTACTGCAAATGTGCTTAACATGAAATTTGTAGCTCTAGGTCTCTGAAAGATATTGTACCTAATCACCTAGAGGGGGGGGGGGGTGAATAGGTGACTTAAAACTTTTTAACTTTTTAGGCAGAATTTAGAGTTTATCATAGAATTATAACACAGCAATTAACCAGCAATCACAGCAATCACAGCAATCAATCCAGCACACAGTGAACACACAAATTTATAGTGGTTCCCCAAGATTTGGGTACATCCACTTTCCCCCTTCGCCTATCTAGCAGTGTACTAGATTCGACCAAACTCCTCCACTATCTCAGATCCTCAGATCTTACACTCAGAACCTCAATCAGGTTCCTACAGCTCAGGCCCAAGGCCCTACAACTCAGCTTCTTCACAAAGCCTACACTCAGCTTCTTCACAAAGCTTACACTCAGCCACCAAGGCCTACACTCAGCCACAACCAGCCTACACTCAGAGATACAAATCTCCTACACTCAGGCACACAGGCCCTACACTCAGCCTTTATAATTACAGGCTTACAAACTCAGATCCCTAAGGATCCTACAAGAAAATATGAATACAAAAATGTAAACTCTACAACTCAGAGAAAAGAGAGAAGAGTTGTGAGTTTCTTGATGAGTTCTTGGATGAACTCTGTGCTGAGATCAATCTGACTTGGCTTTCTTCAAAGCTTCTTGAATATAGAACACAATAAGATTGATCTCCTCTGCAGTTGATCCTTGATCTCTGCTACTTAAGATTCAGAACAAAGTCTGAATCCTTCTTCTCAGCCTGGTTCCAACGGCTGTCTTTCTTGGATGGAGCTCTCTCTCTCCAACTACTTAGATCTTCACTAGATTCTTCAATGAATAGCTAGACCTTCTTTGTATTACTTGAACAGCTTCTTCTGTAGACAGTATAAGCATATTTATAGGCCTTCTTTATGGTAACCGGCTGGTCCGGTTCATAACTGATTTCTGACAACTCTGACAGGTGCAGTAGACCGGCTGAAATGGCAGCTGTCAAGTCATCCAGTCAGTTCTTGAAAAATCTGTAATTATCTGAAAGCGTCGAGACTGTCTGTCTTTAAGTGTCGACACTTATAGACTAAGTGTCGACACAAGTTGACTAAGTGTCGATACTAGCCTACAAGGTGTCGACATAACTCCTTGTGTTGTAGAATGCACTTCTCGACACATCTTCTTCTTCATGTGTCGACACTGATAAAGTGTGTCGACACAAGTCCTTGTACTTCAGCACTTTGTTGAATTCTTGTAAGTGTCGACACAACACCTTTGTGTCGACACATCTTCATGTGTTGAATCTGTTAAGTGTCGACACATCTTCTTGGTGTCGACACATGCCTTCTGTGTTGATACTTGCTGAGTGTCGACACTGCTCCATGTGTCGACACATTCTTCTTCTGTTGAGACTCTGGCTGAGTGTCGACACATCTCCTTAGTGTCGACACTTGTACTTAGAATTTTCTGAACTTTGCTAAGTGTCGACACAGCTCCTTGTGTCGACACTTTCTTCAAGTGTTGAGTCTTCAGCTGAGTGTCGACACATTCTTTCTTGTGTCGACACTTTCTTCAAGTGTTGACTCTTCTACTGTGTGTCGACACATTGTTCTGGGTGTCGACACTTATACTTAGACTCTGCTGACTTTTGCTGAGTGTCGACACAGCCTCCAAGTGTCGACACTTTCTGATGTAGACACAGTTCCTCTCGGTGTCGACACAACTGCTAAGTGTCGACACTGCTTCACTGCACTTTTCTTCTTTAAGTGTCGACACAGCTCCTTGTGCCGACACTTTCTGTCTGGTGTCGACTCTGCATCCCTGGTGTCGACACAATGACTCCAAGTGTCGACACTGCTTGCCTGGGTGTCGACACAAGTCTTCTTAAGTATCGACACTTTCCCTTTGGGTGTCGACACATGGACTTAGAAACTTTTTCATATTTCCTGCAAATACTTAACCTGCACAAGTAAACTCAAAACACATCAAATACATTTTGATGTATATCATTGAGTTGGGTGAGGCTTCTTCAAATCAGGTACATTAGAACCAATGTACCCAACAATCTCCCCCTATTTGGAAAAGTCATAACCCTTAGTCAATGATATACACCATACAGAATAAAATCATAGTATGATGTAAAGCAGGATTATGTAATCAGGAAAAAAACATAACATGTATTAAACAAACATGCATACACAGATATCATCACAGAACAATTATGAAATAGATTTAGCATATAACACCTTGTTCTAATATCTTGTCATATTCATTTTCCAAAAGTTTACAAAGTGTTTAACAATCAAAATATTACAACTGTAAACTCAAGAAAAATCAATTCTAATTCTGATCAGCCTCCTTAATCACAATTCCTTTTCCAGATTGTACTTTGGCTTGAACAGGCGCTTCAGCAACTTCAGTATCAGCAAGCTTTTTCCCTTTTTGATCCTTTTTCTTTTGCTCTTCAGCTTTAATCTTTTGCCTCTCAAAATAATGATATGGCTTGGGAAAGTACTTGCTAGGCTCCTGAGCAGTAGGAGTTAGCTTTCCCATCTTTGCCTTTCTCATGTATTGCACTATGGCTTCTTGCCTTGTCTCATGCTTTCTCCATTCCAATTCAGAAAACCACTTGTTTCTGTCTTGTATATTATCTTTTGCAGCTTTCCATACAGTTAAGATAATGTTTCTTGAAGTGGGACTCCACTGCTCAAAGTCTGGTCTTTGTTCAGCTTGCTCTCTGAACCTCTTCTTAGACAATCTGGCTTCTTATTCTTTCAGTAAAGCTTCTTGCATATCCTCAGATACTGGCTGAACCACCTTCTCTATGATGACATTGTCCTTTCCCCCAGGTGGGCTATACATGGACTGTATGTCAGCTTGAACCATATCAAAATCTGGAGGAGGGTAGATGACTTGAGCCACTTCAGGTTGCTCCCCTCCTAGATATGCAGGATGTATCCCAGATTCTGCTACATTGTCATCATCACATAAAGGAGGATAACCAAGAGTAGCTCTGATAGAATTAGAAATCCACTTAACATGATCAGAGCTGGCTTTGACTAACACCCTCTCCCCCTTTATGACTTCTCTTTTTATGTGATCTCTTACATCATCTTTCTGAAATCTGACCTGGTTATCCAAATAATTGACTCCATCTTTAAAGAAAGGTTTCAACCTTTGGAGTTTGTCAGTTATCAACTTCTGAGAGTCTTGAATTGCAGTTGTAACATCAGATAAACTCTTTTGCAAGGCTTTATCAAACTCTGCCTTAGCAGTAGCATTAGAAGTAGTCAGTCCAGTAGCTATGTTCTTCATCTCAGTGACAATTGCATTGTGTGAAGCTGTCAAATTGTCATTCATTCTGATCTGGTTCTCAAGAACATACCCTTACTTCAGTGCAATGTCATCTACTTGAGCTTTTATTTTCTCTTGATGAGTTGCTAAATAGACTACTGCATTCCCTCCCTTGTGGAAGCAGTCAGTCATTTCCTTTTTATTTAGATTCATTTCAAATCTTATGGACTTAATGTCCTGGGCTAGATCAAACTGTAGAGATTTTTGCCCTTCATCCACATACTTCTCAATGGCTTGCCTGTGCTCATCAAGCTTTATCTGCATAGCAACCATAAGAGCACTGTAATCTACAGTTGGAGTTGGCTGTAGTGCAGGCTGTGGTGCTATGGTTTGCAAGGCCTTTTTGTAATTCTGGCTTCTTCTTTTAAATACTTGGAATTTTCTTTTCTTTGCCCTTGCAGCCTCCTCATCTTCAGATGCTGAGATGCTGGCTATGTCTACCCTCTCCTTAGGGCTAGGAGGTAACTCCTTCTGCACTTCTGGTGCCTTCTCAGGTTCTTGCCTTGCAGGTTCTTCCAGAATTTGCACTTGCTCCCCCTCAACGGGAGCATTCTCCCCCTCAGCAGCAGTACTTTCCTTCTCAAAGTCTTCTTGATCCAGATTAAGAAATAGATCTTCCATTGTAAATTCTTGTGGAGAATGGGCTGGAGAAACTCTTGTCTCATCTACCACTAGATCAGATACTACTTGAACTGTTACAGATATGTCCTTCATAACAACATCTGGGAGTTGGCTATCAATCTGAGATTGCTGATTAACATTATTTAATGAATCAGACAAAACATTATCCTTTATAAGGAAATCTAAAGCATTAAGCTCAGTGATTACCTCAAGGATGATGTGGGTGGCTCTTTCACTTTCAAGAGGAGTTGGCTCTTCTATAACTAGAGGCTCCCCATGGATTTGATCCTGGTGTATGGGGCTAGCTGATGGTAGCTCCCTCTGCCTTTCTGCAGCATCTTGTTGAGCTGGAGACTTTCCAGCATTCCCTTCTACATCCTCATCAGGAGTAAAGACAACTTACTCTTCACTACCAGAGCTGCTAGATGAATCCTGAGCCACTGGGGCAGTTTTCTTCTTCTTCTTTAGAGGTGTTGCTTTCTCAGGAGTTATTTTCTCAGGGGTTGGCATCTCCTTAGACAAAACCCTGTCCCATCTGGAGAAGATCCTCATGTCTATTTTCCTCATATGATTGATCTTAGATCCAGCTGCTTGACTCATAACCTCTAGTATACTACCAGCTAGGTATAAACTTAAGATCCTTCCCAAATTGGGCTTCTTCAGATTTTCTTTAATCTTATCAAAGACAATAACAGACCAATCTGTTTTCACTGTGAAGATTATCCTTGTCATAAGATTAAACATATGGGCTGAGACCCTGTCATGCCCTCCAGGCTTTGTCAAGATTACTTTTCCAACAATTTCTGATAGAAATTTTCCCTGGCTGTTCATGCCTTTCCTATTAAACACAGATCCAATTTTCATCTTTTAATCCAAACCACACCATGTCAATGCTTCTCTGGTCTTAGAAGCAGTTACTTCATCCTCTTCCTTAGTTCTGGGCAGATTTAGAACCTTTCTCAAACTTTTTGGAGAGACCTTCACTTTTTCTCCATGTACCCTGGACTTGATCTTGAATCCAGATTCGTCTACTTTAGCTCCATTCAGGAATTCCAGTACTTCTTTCTTCCAGATCTTAGTCGGCTCAGAAACAAGAAATTCTAACCCTGAGTCTGCAACTAAGGTTACTACATCCTTGATTTCCTGTTCTGCTTCGTCAAATGCTTGTTGCACCAGTTCATAGCCTTCATTGACGTTCTCCTCGAGCTTTGGCGCCATTAGGGTTTGAAGAATTTGACTGGAGAGAAGAGAGGTGTCGACACACAAGTTTTGGTCTCGAAAATTTAGTGAGCGTGTCGACAGACAATGGAGAAATTCTATTTATACCTTTCTAGGTTTGAAGATGAAAAGGCGGGTTAACTAACTTAAATTGTGTCGACACTGTGGAAAAGTGTCGACACAGACTTATAATGTCTCGACACCTATGTGTCGACACAAGTTTAGTCAATAGAATATATGTGTCGACACTTGTTTATGTGTCAACACCACTTAGCTCGACACTTAGTCGAGATATTACTTAAGTAATACTGAGGAAAGCCTAAGTGTCGACACCACCTTGGTTGTGTCGACATCTACTTGTCATGTGTCGACACTAATTTTCTGAAGTGTCGACACCAACTTCCTAAATGTGTCGACACCTTTTCCCTGAAGTGTCGACACCACTTTTCTGTGTCGACACAGATATCTCTTTGTGTCGACACCTTTTTACTTAGCCATTTCTATAAACTTATTCTAAGTTTATCATACCTAGTTCAATTTTAAACCTATTGAACTTAGTTTCTTCTAAGGGCTTAGTATACATATCAGCTAGTTGATTATCTGTTCTAACATATTCCAGTAAAATATCTTCTTTTTCTACATGTTTCCTAAGAAAATGATATTTTATTTCAATATGTTTAGTTCTACTATGGGAAACAAGATTGTTTGCAATTGATATAGCACTAGTAGAATCACAAAAGAGTGGAGTTCTACTTACCTGAATTCCATAGTCCTCAAGCTGATGTTGTATCCATAGAAGTTGAGCACAACAACTTCCTGCAGCCATATATTCTGATTCTGCAGTGGAGATAGCCACACTTGTTTGCTTTTTGCTACTCCATGAAATCAATCTTCTACCTAGGAATTGACAGGTTCCAGTTGTACTTTTTCTGTCTTCTTTGCATCCTGCAAAGTCTGCATCTGAATAACCTGTTAGATCAAAGTCCCCATTCCTAGGGTACCAGAGGCCTAGATAAGGAGGGCCCTTTAGATATCTCAGTATCATTTTGACTGCTGTCAAATGAGACAATTTAGGGCATGCTTGGTACCTTGCACAGACACATGTATCATACATGATATCTGGTCTACTTGCAGTCAAATATAATAGGGAGCCAACTATCCCTCTATACAAAGTCTCATCTATAGGTTTCCCTGCATCATCTTTGCTAAGAGACATACATGACCCCATAGGAGTCTTCATGGTACTGGATGAATCCATACCATACTTCCTTATGAGTTCTAGGGTGAACTTAGACTGGCATATGGATAAACCATTCTCAGTCTGTCTAACTTGGAGACCCAAGAAGTACTTAAGCTCCCCCATACTACTTATCTCAAATTGTCCTTGCATTAGTTTTGCAAACGTTTTACAAAGACAACTTTCAGTAGACCCAAATATTATGTCATCTACATATATTTGGACTAGTATTACTTTGCCTCTGGATTCCCTAAGGAATAGAGTCTTGTCTATTCTCCCCCTTGTGAATTTATTCTCAATGAGGAAACTAGACAGGGTTTCATACCAAGCCCTAGGGGCTTGCTTTAACCCATACAATGCTTTCCTAAGTGTATAGACATGATTAGGTTGAGTTGAATCAACAAAACCTGATGGCTGTTCCACATAGACTTCCTCTTTTAGATTACCATTCAGAAAGGCTGACTTTACATCCATTTGGTAAACTTTAAATCCTTGAAAGGTTGCATAGGCCAGGAACATCCTTATGGCTTCCAGTCTGGCTACTGGAGCAAAGGTTTGATCAAAGTCAATACCTTCTTCCTGCCTATATCCTTTATCAACCAATCTTGCTTTGTTCTTAATGATGACTCCATGTTCATCCATCTTGTTCCTAAAGATCCACTTGGTTCCAATTATGTTGTGGTCTTTTGGTTTAGGAACAAGTTCCCAGACCTTACACCTCTTGAACTGATTCAGCTCTTCTTGCATTGCCTCAATCCAATGAGGGTCTAGGATGGCTTCTTCAAACTTCTTTGGTTCAACTTGGGATAGAAAACTGGAGAAGAGTACTGCATTCAGATTTCTGCTCCTTGTTTGTACCCCTTGTCTTAGATCACCAATGATTTGATCTGCTGGATGATCTCTAAGATGCATTTTAGCTGGAGGCATCCTGACTTCTGGTTGAACTTCTTCAACTTCTTCATCTTGCTGTACTCCTTGAACTTCTTCTGCATTAGGTACATATAGTACTCCCCCTGGACAGCAGCCACTATCTTCCACTTGCTGTCTTGCAGTAGGTTCTTCTTCAAGAGTGAGCTTGTCCATCTTCTTTGTTATACCTGTGGAGCTGCATATACTACTAGACAACTCATTGTTAATAAGTCTAGTTTCATCAAATACTACATATACAGACTCTTCTACAACTTGAGTAGACAAGTTGTAGACTCTATAAGCCTTACTATTATTGCTGTACCCAACAAAGATCTCCTCTTGGGACTTGGCAGCAAACTTAGTCAAGTAAGACTTTCCATTATTAAGTATAAAGCACTTACAACCAAAGATCCTGAAGTAGGATAGATTTGGTTTTCTGCCTTTCAGAACCTCATAGGTGGTCTTGTTGTGGCTTTTAGTAATGGTAGCCCTATTAATTACATGGCATGCAGTATTCACTGCCTCAGCCCAGAAGTATTCTGGTAGTGATGTATCACTTAATAGGGTTCTACCAGCCTCAATCAAGGTTCTATTCTTCCTCTCAGCAATGTCATTTTGCTGAGGTGTCCTTGGTGAAGAAAATTCTTGAAATATCCCAAATTCTTCACATAGTTTTACCATACTATCAGACTGAAATTCAGTACCATGGTCACTTCTTATTTTGACCACTGTACTATCTAGTTCATTCTGAATTTGTTTGACAAAGCTATAGAAGACACTAGCTGTTTCAAATTTCTGTCTAAGGAAGAACACCCAGGAAAACCTTGAGTAGTCATCTACAACTACAAAGGTATAGACCTTCCTACCTAGGCTGTGAACTGGCATAGGACCAAAGAGATCCATATGCAAGAGGTATAAACACCTCACAACATCTTTGTTTTCAATGCAACTAAAGGTGGATCTTGTCTGCTTGCCCTTTTGACAAGCTGAGCATATTCCATCTTTAATACACTTAACTTGAGGAGCATTCCTCAGTAACTCTTTACTAAAGAGTTGCCCAATTGTCTTGTAGTTTAGATGGGCTAGCCTCTTGTGCCATTTGACACAATGAGATATTGTCTCATCAGCTACAAGACACACTGGAGAACCATTGTTCTCAATCATAATGTCTAGGCAGTAGACATTCCTTTTTCTATAACCAGTCAAAATGATCTCTTGATCATTTGACCTCCTGACATGACAACCATCTTTGACAAATGAGATGTCATATTATACATCACTCAATTGACTTATACTAATAAGGTTATGTTTCGAACCTTTGACATAAGCCACTTGAGTAATAGTTATATGGGAGCTAGAAATGTTACCAAAACCCTTGATGATTCCTTTTTCAGAACCACCAAAGGTGACTTTAGGACCATCTTTGATTGGAGTGAAGTCCTTTAGCAATCCCCTTGTTCCAGTTATATGTCTGGAACATCCACTGTCCAAGTACCATATTGGGGCATGGCCACTTGGACTCACCTGCAAAACAGATTAGTGAACCTTAGAACCCAAAGAATTCTTGGGTCCTTGGTACTGGTTAGTTTGCTTTCTAACAAAGCTACCTGTAGGTTTTTCAACAGGCAGTTTGCTACTCACTTTGGCACTTGCATTGTGCCAACAGTCCATGGCAAAGTGGCCTACCTTGCCACAGCACCAACACTCAAACCTATTGTACCTTTACTTAGGTACATTCTTAGCTGTTTTATCTACAGCTGGCTTGTTGAGAGCTGGGGCTTTGCTCTTGGACTTGGACTGAATAGTCCTAGCTAGTTTAGTAAACCCCAGTCCAGCTTTACCTTTTTGATGAACAAATTCATCAATTAAGCGCAGAACTGACTTTGGTTTAGAAAACCTAGCAACCAAATCTCTCTCCTTCTGAAGACTAATCTCCAGACTTTTGATTTGATCATTCTTAAATGATATAGTCCCCATCTGAATCACAGTTATGTGCTTCATTTTGGCTATCTCATTAAGTTTTTGATCAAACAACTTCTCATAATCAGTTGCAGCCACTTTGAGACTTGCAATCTCCTTAGCTTGACTCTTGGCCAAGGATTTGCATTTCTTAAATGCTTGCAACAGAACTTTATATTCATCTATCAACTGATGAATATCCTCTTCTGACTCAGATGCACTCTCATCACTTGATGATGATGAATCTGATTCTGAATTAGCACAAGAAATTGAACTGAAAGAATAATTTTGTACCTTACTAGGTCCAGGCTGCTCCTAGATTTTGTCACTTTCTGTCAATGCCATCAGTCCTTGGCACTGACTGTCCTCTTGTTCATGTATAGAGTTCATGATCTGAATGAACTCTTCTTCTTCTTCCTCAGCAAACAGTCCTATATATGCTTCAGCATCTAACTCAGTTTCTGATGAAGAAATGTCTGACAGGCTCTTATCCTTTTTGGCAACAAAAGACTTTTCCTTCTTGCCCTTAAATTGAGTCTTTTTCTTATCATTAGACTCCTTCCTTTTCTCTGGACAGTCTGCAACAACATGTCCTTGTCTATTACAGCAATAACATACAATTTTTGAAAGAGTTGCTTTGCTAGACTTGGCCTTTTTCCTGTCTTTCTTTGAAGACTTTTTATTCTGATAATAGTCTTCTTTACCCTGTGAAGTAGATGACTTTGTCTTCCACTGTTTCTTCTTTAAGAACTTCTGAAAGTGTCTTGTGAAGGCAGCAAAGTTCTCATCACTTTCACTGCTTTCAGACTTTCTGCTTGCTGACGCATCTGACTCAGTTTCAGCTACTTTTGGTGGTGGAGTTGGTGACTTACTTCTATACTTTCTGGGGGCTTCTGTTTTAAATGCCACTGTCCTTTCTTTAAGTTCACTTCTTATAGATTTCTCCTCTTCTTTCCTCACCATCAACTGCATTTCATAAGACAGTAGTTTTCCAAACAGTGTTGGTGGAGGAATTTCTGCTAACTTTACCATTTCCCTAATGACACAGATCTTGGTGTCCCAATCCTTTGTAAGGGACCTTAAGAACTTATCATTAAGCTCATAGTTACTGAACTCTCTTCCATAGGACATTAGCTCATTCACAATCCTATAGAACTTCTTATAGCATTCAGTTATGCTATCAGATCTACCTTGCCTAAAGCTTTCATATTCTTGGTTTAGCAAAGACTTTCTGTCCTGCCTCACTTCTTCAGAACCCTCCATGTACACAATAAGAGTATCCTACATTTCCTTGGATGTCTTGCAGTGTATCAAATTCTAAAAGGTAGCATCATCTATAGCACTCACTATGATATTCTGAGCTCTCTTGTCCATTGTGGCTAGAACTATCTCATCCTTTATCATTTCAGAGAAATCCTTAGGTGTTCTCTGATTTGCATCTAAGACTGAAACCTTCATGGGCACATATGGCCCTTCTTTCACTGTAATATATATCCTAGGGTCTGAGGCTTCCATAAACAGTCTCACCCTTTCCTTCCAGATGCCAAAGATCTCTTTTCTGCGAATAGGTAGCTTCATGGATCCCAATTCCTTATGATTCTCAGTGGAACCCATGTTTCTTGATTTTCTTGATTCTGTAATGTACTTAGACTGAATCTGCCAACAGGATCTACTCAGACAGTTATGTCCTTTTTTGAGTAACCTGGCTCTGATACCACTTGAAAGATATTGTACCTAATCACCTAGAGGGGGGGGGGGGTGAATAGGTGACTTAAAACTTTTTAACTTTTTAGGCAGAATTCAGAGTTTATCACAGAATTATAACACAGCAATTAACCAGCAATCACAGCAATCAATCTAGCACACAGTGAACACACAAATTTATAGTGGTTCCCCAAGATTTGGGTACATCCACTTTCCCCCTTCGCCTATCTAGCAGTGTACTAGATTTGGCCAAACTCCTCCACTATCTCAGATCCTCAGATCTTACACTCAGAACCTCAATCAGGTTCCTACAGCTCAGGCCCAAGGCCCTACAACTCAGCTTCTTCACAAAGCCTACACTCAGCTTCTTCACAAAGCCTACACTCAGCCATCAAGGCCTATACTCAGCCACAACAGGCCTACACTCAGAGATACAAATCTCCTACACTCAGGTACACAGGCCCTACACTCAGCCTTTATAATTATAGGCTTACAAACTCAGATCCCTAAGGATCCTACAATAAAATATGAATACAAAAATGTAAACTCTACAACTCAGAGAAAAGAGAGAAGAGTTGTGAGTTTCTTGATGAGTTCTTGGATGAACTCTGTGTTGAGATCAATCTAACATGGCTTTCTTCAAAGCTTCTTGAATATAGAACACAATAAGATTGATCTCCTCTGCAGTTGATCCTTGATCTCTACTACTTAACATTCAGAACAAAGTCTGAATCCTTCTTCTCAGTATGGTTCCAACGGCTGTCTTTCTTGGATGGAGCTCTCTCTCCAACTA
Source organism: Platanthera guangdongensis (assembly GCA_039583875.1). Lineage (NCBI taxonomy): Eukaryota > Viridiplantae > Streptophyta > Magnoliopsida > Asparagales > Orchidaceae > Platanthera > Platanthera guangdongensis. The sequence continues at coordinate 31,105,080 of CM077155.1, read as the reverse complement.
CTTAGATCTTCACTAGACTCTTCAATGAATAGCTAGACCGTCTTTGTATTACTTGAACAACTTCTTCTGTAGACAGTATAAGCCTATTTATAGGCCTTCTTCATGGTAACCGGTTGGTCCGGTTCATAACTAATTTCTGACAACTCTGACAGGTGCGGTAGACCGGCTGAAATGGCAGCTGTCAAGTCATCCAGTCAGTTCTTGAAAAATCTGTAACTGTCTGAAAGTGTCGAGACTGTCTGTCTTTAAGTGTCGACACTGATAGACTAAGTGTCGACACAAGTTGACTAAGTGTCGACACTAGCCTACAAGGTGTCGACACAACTCCTTGTGTTGTAGAATGCACTTCTCGACACAGCTTCTTCTTCATGTGTCGACACTGATAAAGTGTGTCGACACAAGTCCTTGTACTTCAGCACTTTGTTGAATTCTTGTAAGTGTCGACACAACACCTTTGTGTCGACACATCTTCATGTGTTGAATCTGTTAAGTGTCGACACATCTTCTTGGTGTCGACACATGCCTTCTGTGTTGATACTTACTGAGTGTCGACACTGCTCCATGTGTCGACACATTCTTCTTCTGTTGAGACTCTGGCTGAGTGTCGACACATCTCCTTAGTGTCAACACTTGTACTTAGAATTTTCTGAACTTTGCTAAGTGTCGACACAGCTCCTTGTGTCGACACTTTCTTCAAGTGTTGAGTCTTCAGCTGAGTGTCGACACATTCTTTCTTGTGTCGACACTTTCTTCAAGTGTTGACTCTTCTGCTGTGTGTCGACACATTATTCTGGGTGTCGACACTTATACTTAGACTCTGCTGACTTTTGCTGAGTGTCGACACAGCCTCCAAGTGTCGACACTTTCTGATGTAGACACAGTTCCTCTGGGTGTCGACACAACTGCTAAGTGTCGACACTACTTCACTGCACTTTTCTTCATTGAGTGTCGACAAAGCTCCTTGTGTCGACACTTTCTGTCTGGTGTCGACTCTGCATCCCTGGTGTCGACACAATGACTCCAAGTGTCAACACTGCTTGCCTGGGTGTCGACACAAGTCTTCAAGTGTCGACACTTTCCCTCTGGGTGTCGACACATGGACTTAGAAACTTTTTCATCTTTCCTGCAAATACTTAACCTGCACAAGTAAACTCAAAACACATCAAATACATTTTGATGTATATCATTGAGTTGGGTGAGGCTTCTTCAAATCAGGTACATTAGAACCAATGTACCCAACAGTCTCTAGTTTATTTTAAAAATGGGTTTCACTCAATTTGGAGCCCTGGTTAGGCCACAACACTCATTTTGGTGCAATCTATCCATAGGGCTGTCGAGAGATTAAAATGAATGCCCACTCTTTGTCCCTTGTCCAAATGACCTGAAATTTTGGAGATACTTTGCCTAAGGTTATTTGTTTTAATTTAATAAAGTTAGAGTAATTTATTTAAGTGGCCAAATGACCTCCAAACTCTACCAAATTTTGGTGAGTGGTCCGTGGCTATAAAACCTAGCTCTGTACAAAATTCCAACTCATTTGGATGAGTTTTGGGTAGGAAATCACCTATCCTTAGCTCGGCATTAATGAGGCATTTTTGAGTAAAAAGTGCACTAAGAGTTTGGAACGGTCAAATCACCTCAACAGAGGCTGATATTTTGACCACAGACTTAGAAGGGTTATTATAACCCACTTGGAGAAAAATGGTTTGGTTTAGGGTTGATTTACCCTAGGATCCAAACTCAAACCCTAAAGGGAGGGTTGTGAGGGTTGTGAAGGACATGGCGGCAAATGCCCTTGTATTTCCTTGAAACTCAGTAGAGTCGACTTTAGCACAATATAAATCGTCTGGATGGAATCTCGGAGGATTTGGAGATAGGTAGAGACCTCAAAGCCCTAACCTTAGTTTTAGGGTAAAATCTCAAATGAGTAAAATCAATCACTTAACATTATTTAAAAGCTGTGAAACTCGGGTAGAGTGAGTTTTGGAATGGGCAGAACCTACAACAATTTTACTGGAATTTTATGATGTTTATTTCTAGCACTTCATTTGTAAAGTTTGCTATAGCCCTAAATGACGTTTTAATTATTTAGATCTTTCTATTCATTGAAACCCCATGAAATCTTGGTAGTACGTGCTTTAGGTCAGAATGGTTGCTCCTGAATTTTTGTATATTTTTTAGTTGAGTAAATCTGGTACTTCATTCACAAATGTTAAAAAGGGGTTTTATGGTTTAAAAATTAATTATGGATGATATTGTTGTTGAAAAATTATGAGACTTAGGAATTGAGATTTTCAGGCCATTATATGCTTGTATACATTTATTCATGATTTTTAGAATCTTAGTTACGACACTTTCTTTACAAGTCCCCCTTATGGAGATTTTTGATAATTAATTTATTCAGAGATTAATACTTTCTGAAAAGTTATGAAACTTGGCCCATGCTATTTTTAAGCTTGTATCTGCATAATATAATTAATTTATAATTTCTGGATGGATATTTTCTGTACTTGATTCATAAATAACGAAAGATAGAAAATATTGCTAAAATAGTTTTAGTGCCTTTTGGTGATAGAAAAATTGTGATACTTTGGATTTACCATATTGAGATAATATAATATTTATAATAATTTTGTTGGACATCTTTCACGAGTACTTAGGGTAGTTCATGTTCAAACCGGTATCCCTTGGAATTTTTGAGGAAATTAATTAAATGCCGGATAAATTAGAAAAATTATAATTCTCTGATTTTAGACTAAACTTGTTATGATATACCTTTGGTAAATTTTATAGGAGATTTGGAAGACAAACCGGAGTACCTCCTTTATACATCTCATATAGTATAGGGTGGTCTGCATATAGTAACTGCGGAAACTGAACTAGAGTGGGTAAGGAATTTGAAGAGTTGAATCCTTAGTAGGTTGCTGGTTTGGGTAAATAAATGAGAGATCTGATCAAGGGTAGAAATCAATAATAATAAGTGCCTTGCGAAAGGGAGCTTTGGGCGTAATCCCATCATAGTTCCTAGTGCCTTCGAGAGCCCTTCACGGGGAATACCTTGGGCAGTCCTGGGCTAACGTAAACCTTAGGAATAATTTGGGCAAGAGTAACCCTAATAATAGTTCCACCTTACACAGACACTTGTACACGTAGGGAGATGAATTGGTAGTGAAAGGATAGCGTAGGCCCGTGGCCTAAGGGATTACTGGTAGAGTTAAATGGACTCGGTATTGATTTGGAAGTCCGGGGAGCTGGATGCTAAGGCACTTGGAAAAAGGAGACTTGATTAGTCCAGGGAGCCGTGGGCTCGGGAACATGGTGAACTAGTAGGCTTGGTAGTCTAAAGAGCCGGAGGCTCGGTACTATAATTAGATACAAACTATCATGGTTGCATGTGCATAACAGTGGTGGGTCCTCGGTATTGGATGATCGATCACACCGTCGTCGGTATGTTGACTTGGGAGACTAGCTGGTTTGCTTGGAATAGTACGGAAACGTACGTGAGGGGCTAGACGGGGTAGTGTGATTACCAGTCTAGGAGTGGAGAGGCCCAACCCACTGTCTCCGTTTTGCCACGACGGAGGCTCCTGAGAGTTTTGCTAACTCCAAAAAGGGGAACTAAAGGTCTGTGCGCATAGATTCGTGTGTTTGAGTTGCACTTGCATGTGCATACCATAACATACTTGTATGTCATAACATAATCATTGCATTTAACCCCTGACACCTATCGTATAAAATGGTATGAGACGTTTTATACGATAGGCCCCGCAAAACGACCCCTTGGTCTATAGGGGTAATCCCTATAAATCAACGATTATATTTCTCGCTGCTCTTACTTACTCTTCTTTCTGCCTTTACTTACTTGCTACTCCTTACTGTTTACTTTTGTTACATACTTGTTTACTCATGTTTATTGTGATACCCCTGTCATACCTTATTATTTTATTCCATAGGGTAGATGTCACATGCTTGATTACGCCCTGCTTTTGGTCCTCCTTTTCACTCCTTTCCACCCGGTGCCTAGGAGCCAAGGGTAGAGGGGTGGGGGATTGTTGACTGAGTCTAGTTTGACTGATAGTCGTTTGACCACCATATTTTAGGTGCTCCGGATGGGAGACAGGGAACAGCCGCAGGAGACGCGACACCAGCAGGGTATGGTGCAGATGGAGATGGGCTAGTGTAGCTCGGGTGGACAGGCATCCGAATCTGTGAGTGGAGCTGAGTATTAGTAGTTTTATATTTATGAGTGGATTGTAGTGAGGCTATCATGTACCGGGCGTAAGCCCGTTTTCACTTTCTGGTGTGGACTATTTATTTGTCATGTGATTTCCTTCTTTATACTATTGTTGACTTGGATGCTTACATTTTCATTCATTATACATTCTGTCGATGGTGATCGATTTGGCCGGCAGGATTGGAATTTTTTAGTGTTGACCTTCCCGGGTGCGAAGGTGTCACCGCAAAGCGATGGTTCTGGGCCTAAGACCCCGGTGGTTGTTGCAAAAAAAGGGGTCTTACAAGTGGTATCAGAGCGAAACTTCGATCCGACAGAATGTAGTCCACAAAACATGGGACACCCCGCGCGGGCTTAGTTTGAGGACAAACTAGCAGCGGAAGCAATGGTGTGCCCATGGGAGGAATCACGTGTAATGCTCACTAGTAACAAAGAGTTTTAGGTCAATTTACTAAACTTATGACCATCTTTTGTAGGGTGCGACGAATCCTCCCCTGCCGCAGGGGACACCTCTAGCCCCGAATGTGATTCCACCCCCACCGGCTCCGACCCCGTTGCAGCAGACAGAGCTGGGACAAACTTTGACGGCCATCTTGGAGGCCGTTAGGGCACAGCAGGCTCCAGCTCCTCAGCCGAACCCCGGAGCGAACTGGATGAGTGCATTCCGGGGCCTTGCCCCACCATCATACTTGGGGACAGAGATGACAGTGCGCATAGAGGAGTGGCTAGACATTATGTTCGAGATGTTGTTTGGAATGTTGGAGTTACCATGGTGATCTAGAAGTGGTCAAACATGTAATCTCACTGCCAACGCGATATGAGCCTGCAGGGTCGCACATAAGAGATGTGGAGAAGTTGGATGATTGACTGTGTTGGTAAAGGTTATCAATCACCGACCTGAATGGGGTTATGGGCAAAGTGTTGCGTTAAAGGATCGTCGGGTTGGGCAAATGTTGCCTTGAGGGATTGGTAAGAATAGTCGACTATCGTCGACCGCAAGGTCGACGATCGACGTGTATCGTCAACTCACGTTCGACGTGAATCGTCGATAATCGTCGAGTATTGTACTCTGATTCTCGCCGATCCTAAGTGATACTCGCCGACTGATTCTCGCCGATCCTAGCTGATTCTCGCCGATCCTAGGTGATTATCGCCGATTGATTATCACCGAATCTGCTAGGTGATTCTCGCCGACTCTGGAACCCTATTTTTCTGGGTGGTCTGCGGATAGCGATATTCCTAAGTCTGTTTATGCCTTTGGTATAAATAGACACTTCGGGTTTTCGGGACAAAGCTAGCTGTTCAAATCGGAAGTGTTCCGCGCTGATCGAATCGACGGAAGTGTTCCGTTCTTCGTTCGTTCGTTCCGCCGATCCCGAATCCGCCGATGGAAGCGTTCCGCCGCCGTGCTCGCTCCGTCGACCTCCTCCTCTCTGGCGATTGTCGCTGGTGTTGCTATCCCTGACGCGGACCTAGCAGTCCGTGGGAAAGCAAGGTGCGGTCACACTCCTTCCCGATTATCCGTACGACTGAAAGATCGGTGTTCTCCTGCTCGTGTGGATTTCTGCAGAGACGTGGACATCATTCCACGTAGAACTCGCCACCAGCAAGAAGACAAAGCTTGGAGCATCTCCGTTGAGTTGTGACTCAACGGCACCGAGGTAATTTTTGCCTAGTTGTATGTTAACTTCTTGATTCAACTACCATGGCCCGATCCCATCTCTTTTGGGGTTTTCTTGATGTTTTTATTCTTCCGCTGCGTGCACAAGTGTTGTGCCATCCTCATAGAGAAACCCAACAGTGGTATCAGAGCCAGGTTTTGGCCATGATTGTTGTATTGGAAGTTTTGTTATTCCAGTGCGTGTAAACCTAGTGATTTAGAAGTGTTCTAAATGTCTAGATTTAGTCTTGGTACCCCGCCAAGAACGTCTGGGATTTCGTGGAAATTTCTAATTGTTAGAAATTGTAGTCTCCTTAGCAGTAACCATCCCTCGAGTTTGTTTTGGATTTTGAATCCAACATAGAGAGATAAACTTGTCTACTGCTTTAAGTTGAGTTGTCTTTGCTTTTGTCCAATGCATGTAAATCTGAGGATTTGGAAGTTTCCGGATGTTCAGATTTAGCCCTTCCTCCTATCAAATGTTGATGGTGTCAGGTTGTGCACATGAGGGATGCATGTGGTTTTAGAAAAATTGTTTTTCTTTGGATGTGCACATTGATCAAATGTTGATCATGGTTAACTGTTAACCTATAATCAAAATTCCTTCATCAAATATTAAGTGTTCGGATGTCTTCCGATGGATGACACTCTTCCTGCCTCGATCGATGAAGTGTGGGCTTGCCAAAGCAAGGTGCATTAATCTATCTTGGTAAGGGTGCGAGCGGATAATTGTGATATCCCACTGTCGACATCGGGTCCAGCTTAACTAGATGACCTCAAAGGTTGAGTACCTAGAGGCATAGGGTTGGCATGCACCATATGATAGATGCGAGTAAGGAGTTATTCACCAACCATAAAAGAATTGCATGAGGATGCAATTGGCAAGCGTTGCCTACCTAAATAACCGCATCGTGAGAGGAAAGCCAAAGCTGACTCATTGTGTTGGTGAAATGTTAGAAAGCAGCAAAAGAGAGAACAAGCAGAATAACTTTTGAATAATCGAAATTTTATTATCCAAAATTGATGTCTATTACAAAGGTATGCCCTCCCTTATATAGAATGGAGGAGAGAAGAGAGAGTACAAATAAGAGATGTGGGACTAAAAAATACAAGTTAAGCGGACTGTACAAGGTAAACCGCACAAGCCGCGCGGTTAGACAGAAGGGCTAACCGCACGGCTAACCATAGGAGAAGCAGATAGGTCGCCGGTGAAGATCGCTAGACCGCCGGTTAACAAGCCGACGAGTCAAGCCGCCAGACCGCGCGGTCTCCAACTCGCCAAGACAGACCGCCCGGTCTCCAACTTTAACACTCCCCCTCAAGCTGGAGCATATATATCAACCATGCCCAGCTTGTCACAAACATGCAGAAACGAGGCGGAAACTGGCTTGGTGAAGATGTCAGCCAGCTCTTTATCAGACGTGACAAAAGGAGTGCAAATCTGTTCTTTTAAAATCTCTTCACGAATGAAATGGCAGTCGACCTCAATGTGCTTGGTTCTTTCATGGAATACCGGATTTTTGGAGATGTATATGGCGGCCTTGTTATCACAGAACATAGGTAGAGGATGGTTGTACACCTCTCCTAAGTCTAGCATGAGAGCCCGCAGCCACTTTAATTCACAAGGTTGACGCCATACTGCGATACTCAGCTTCTGCACTGGACCTGGAGACAAAGACTGCTTCTTGCTCTTCCAGCTCACCAGATTTCCCCCAACAAATGTGCAAAATCCTGAGGTTGACTTGCGATCCCCTTTGTCATCAGCATAACTTGCATCTGAGTAGGCTTCAATCCTCAGATGACCATTCTTTGAAAAAGTAGTCCTTTCCCAGGCGCTGCTTTGACATACTCCAAGATCCGCAAGGCGGACTGTAGATGACACTCCCTAGGCGCTTGCATGAACTGACTCACCTTACCTACAGCATAGGAAATGTCGGGTCTGGTCACTGTGAGGTATATGAGCTTACCAACCAGACGCCTGTACCGCGAACTATCTGAAAGAGGAGGCGAATCATCTGTCCAGGTTTTGTCCTCCCCAGTGGCCATGGGGGATCGGGCAGGTTTTGCTCCAGTCAATCCTGCCTCTTTTAGAAGATCAAGGGCATACTTGCGCTGAGAGAGAACTAAGGAGTCGGGCTTCCGAGCAATTTCGATCCCCAGGAAGTACTTTGGAGAGCCCATATCTTTAGTGATGAGATGTTGGCGAAGATGTCGCTTTGTCAGGGCTACCCCTTCCTGGTCATCGCCGGTGAGAAGAATATCATCGACATACACAGCCAGAACCACCAGCCCAGAAGGAGTTTTACGAATAAAGAGAGAGTGATCAGCAGAGCTTCGCACAAAACCAACAGCCGCCACAATGCCGCTGAACTTGTCAAACCAAGCTCGAGGACTCTGCTTGAGGCCATAAATTGCCTTCTGCAACCGGCATACCCGTGTCTCCCCCTGAGCAACATACCCAGGAGGTTGCTCCATGTAAACGGCCTCGTGAAGGTCACCATAAAGGAAGGCATTCTTGACATCCAGCTGAGAGATCGGCCAATCGCGATTGACGGCCACAGAGAGAAGGACCCGGATAGTGCTGAGACGAGCCACGGGGGAGAAGGTGTCAAAGTAATCAACCCATAAGTCTGAGTAAAGCCCTTAGCAACAAGGCGAGCCTTATAGCGATCCACAGTGCCGTCGGGGCCAAATTTGACCACAAAGACCCAGCGACAGCCAACAACATCAGTACCAAAGGGAGGGGGAACAAGAGTCCATGTCCCCCGCTCCGTGAGAGTCGCCATTTCCTCATCCATGGCCAGCTTCCAATGGGGAATCGCAAGGGCTTCCTGATAGGAACGAGGCGTGGCAGAGTAGCAGAGATAGCCAGCGCAAAGGCCCTGCGAGAGAAGGTGTGAGACGATCATAGGAAACAACAGCAGCCAGGGGGTGAAGGGTACATGTCCGCACCCCTTTGCGAAGCGCCACAGGGAGATCCAGGTCGGCAGCCCCTCGGGATCCGGAGCGTCCGTGGCAGAGAGAGCTGGCCCGAGAGAAGAGAGCGACGGCGGCGTAGAGGGTGGAGATGGAGGTGGAGGTGGAGACGGGGGGGAGAGAGGAGGAGCGAGAGGAGGAGACGGAGAGGGAGGAGGAGGGGGTATCGCGGTAGGAGACAAGGGAACGAAGGGAATAGTAGGAGAGTCAGAAGGTGGGGAAGGAGAGGAGGAGGGAGCGGAGAAGTAGGAGGCATTCTCGAAGAAGGTAACGTCAGCAGAGACGAACTGCTGACGAAGAACAGGGTTAAAGCAACAATAGCCTTTCTGAGTGGTGGAGTACCCCAGAAAGACACATTTGGTGGAGCGGGGGGAAAGCTTATCACGGGTGGCAGATGGCGTATGGACAAAGGCAGTGCAGCCAAAGATACGGAGGGAGAGGAAAGGGCTCCTTGTCCGGATAGAGAATGGAGAAGGGCGTTTTCCCGCGGAGAAGGGTGGAGGGAAGACGATTGATGAGGTAGCAGGCAAGGAGAACGGCATAGCCCCAATACGAACGAGGGACATGCATCTGGGTCATTAAAGTGCGGGCCACATCGAGGGGTGACGGTTTTTGCGTTCCGCCACCCCATTTTGTTGGGAGGTGTAAACACAGCTAGTCTGATGAATAATGCCATGTTGTACACAAAAAGAAGTAAAAGCATGACTGAGATATTCCTTAGCATTATCAGAACGAAGAGTTTTAATACAAAGATTGAACTGATTTTTAATCAACTGATAAAAGGAAATCCATACATCTAAAAGTTCAGAGCGATCTCTGAGGAGATACACCCAAGTACAACGAGAGAAAATCATCTATAAAGGTTACAAAATAAGAACTACCCCGACCAACGGTGAGGGTAGGAGCAGGTCCCCAGATATCAGAGTGAACAAGATCAAAAGGGCGAGTAGAACCCCGTCCGAGCTTCGGCGGGAAGGAGGAACGGTGATGCTTGCCGAGTTGACAGGCGTCGCATTGGAGAGGAGTACTGGATGGAAGGAGGTGCGGCAGAAGCTGATGTAGTATACGGGGAGGAGGATGACCGAGACGGAGATGCCACTGCAGAAGATCCGTACAGGAAGAGGAGAAGGCAGATAAGGCGGAAACATTGTCGAGGAAGTAGAGGCCGCCGCTCTCAGTCCCAGTAGCAATCGTCCGGTGGGAGCTCGGATCCTGAAAAGAACAAGAAGTGGGTGTAAATGTCACAGAACACTGAAGCTGTTTACATAAAGAGGTAACAGACAACAGATTGCACGGAAACTTGGGCACATAGAGAGTGTCCGCTAGGCTTAGTGAGGGAGTAACATGAACCACGCCCGTGCCATGAACCGGGGAGGGAGAACCATCCGCAACTAGGACCGGGGGCAACCGATCATGATGTTCGAGCAAGGAGAAGCACTGAGGGTTGCCCGTCATGTGATTAGTGGCACCAGAGTCGATAAGCCATTTACTTGAGTCACCACGTGGGCACTACCTGAAGAAGTCACAACAGAGGCAGATGGCTTGGAAGAGTCACCGGAGGGGCGAAGATGAGGATGCTTTGTCCAGCAGCGTTCGAAAGTATGGCCGGTGCGGCCACAATGAGAACAGATGTAGCGGGAAGAAGCACGGCCGCCGCTGTCTGATGACCGCGACTACCAGAGCCACTGCGCTGAGCGTGATGAGAATAGTGGTCCGTGGGGGAGAAGGAGCGGGCAATAGCGGGCGCTGAAGGAGAGAGGTAACAGCAGCGATGCGGGCAGCGGTGGCATCTAAAGTGGGAGAGTCAGCCTCACCCAGAATTTGCTGGCGGATCATGTCATAAGTATCGGAAGCCGGAGCAGATAACACACAACCAGAAGCTCCGGAAGTGCTTGTGTTGTTGAGCCAAATCCGCAGAAAAGGGGCGATTCTGAAGAATCTCAGCCCCAAGAGCCTGGACCTGTTGGTAGGCAGCAGCAGGAGACAAGGTGGGACGGGCAAAGAGGTCCGCATACAACGTATAGATGCGGAAGTCTGAGCCCCTTTGGAGTACAAAGCGGCAAGATGAAGCCAAGCGGCCTTGACCGTCATCATGACGTATGACGGGAAGGCACTCATCAGAAAGACTGTTCGCAAGCCAAGTACGCACAAGCGCGTCACTGGCATCCCAGTCATCAAAGAGAGGGGAAGTGATAGGAGGTGGGTCATCAACGAGGTGGTGGCGTTTGCGTTGTGAGCGAAGAAGAAAGGTGAAAGAGACGCTCCAGTCCGGGTAGTTGGAGCCAACAAGTTTGGAAACGGTCCCAAGGTTCCCGGAAGGAGTAGGGGGAAGAGGAGGTGCCGGATTGGCAACAGAGGTGGTGGCAGTAGAGGCATCAGAAAAAGCCATCGCAGCTGAAAACAGGGAAGCCGGGCGGTTAGGATACAACCCGCACGGATAGGAAGAAAAGCTGCAGCGGTCTCGAGGGTAGAAACCAGCGGCCAGAAAAGCCACGACCAACCGCAGACGCAAGCAGAGGGGAAGAAGTCGAGCGGCTAGAGGACAAGCCGCACGAACAGGAGCAGGGACAAAAACAGGTCGCTGCGATAGGAGGCAGCGGGTAGGAAACAAACCCGCGCAGAGAAAAAGAAGGGCGGCAGCGGTCTCAAGGGAATAAATCCAGCGGCCAGAAGGGCACGACCTAGCTGCAGACACAAACAGAGGGGAAGAGGTCGAACGGCTAGAGGACAGGCCGTGCGAACAGAAGAAGTCGGCCGGCTAGAGAACAGGCCGGGCGAGCAGAAGAATTCGAACGGCTAGAGAATAGGCCGCGCGAATAGAAGGCAAACCGGCACTACAAGCCGGGCAGACAGTAAGACACAGAATCAGGAGGAGTAGATCGAGTCCTCTGATACCATGTAGAAAGCAGCAAAAGAGAGAACAAGCAGAATAACTTTTGAATAATCGAAATTTTATTATCCAAATTGATGTCTATTACAAGGTATGCCCTCCCTTATATAGAATGGAGGAGAGAAGAGAGAGTACAAATAAGAGATGTGGGACTAAAAAATACAGTTAAGCGGACTGTACAAGGTAAACCGCACAAGCCGCGCGGTTAGACAGAAGGGCTAACCGCACGGCTAACCATAGGAGAAGCAGATAGGTCGCCGGTGAAGATCGCTAGACCGCCCCGTTAACAAGCCGACGAGTCAAGCCGCCAGACCGCGCGGTCTCCAACTCGCCAAGACAGACCGCCCGGTCTCCAACTTAACATGAAATATGGATCTTGCCCACTAAGAGAGTAGCTCGCATGAACTCTCCGAATTGTTAGTGAGGGCTATCATTCGAATAAAATAGTGGGAGTGTTTTAATTGAAGTCCAAATTAAAATAAATTGTATTTGAAATTTTGGTACTGATTTTATTCTGCATAAACTCTTGTAGAATTCTATGGCAAGTGTTTCACACTCCACGTTGTCTCTGAGAGGCATCCTTGAGAAGGATAAGCTCAGTGGGACTAATTACATGGACTGGTACAGGAACCTGAGAATTGTTCTCAGGTAAGAGCGAAAGCTCTATGTCTTGGAAGAAGAAGCCCCCGAGGTGCCGACCGGGAACTCTTCCCGTGCTGAGAAGGATGCTTATAAGAAGTATACTGATGTTGCTTTAGATGTCGAATGCCTTATACTTGCCACTATGAACTCTGAGCTTCAGAAGCAACATGAGAACATGGGGTGCAAGGAGATTGACGAGCATCTCAAGAAAATGTTTCAAGGGCAGGCTCGTCAAGAGAGGTTCGACGCCACAAAAGCATTGTTTCAGTGCAAGATGGGAGTTCGAGACTCAGTAGGGACTCACGTACTTAAGATGATTGGTATATAGAGAACCCTGAAAGGCTGGGTTTTCCTCTTGGTCAAGAGTTGGCCACAGATCTGATCCTGTAATCGTTGCCGGACAATTATGAGCAGTTTGTCTTGAACTACAACATGAATGAAATAGACAAGATACTGCCTGAACTCCTAGGCATGTTGAGAACTGCCGAAATCAATATGAAGAAGGCCAATCCTGCCAGCCCCATACTGATGGTGCATAAGGGCAAGGGAAAGGCCAAGGGCTCTAAGAAGACGAAGGTGGGACCTAAGTCATATCTTGAGCCCAAGTCTTCTGCACTGATGAAAAAGAAAAGAACGGTGAAGGAAGGGAAATGCCACCACTGTGGCAAGGCTAGTCATTGGAGGAGGAACTGTCCTTCGTACATTGAAGGTCTGCAGAAAATGAAGGGTGGTATGACTTCTGCTTCAAATGTTCACGTTATAGAGATAAACCTTTCTGCTCCTTCATCTTGGGTATTGGATACCGGATGTGGTTCTCACATTTGTACAAATGTGCAAGAACTGGGAAGGAGAAGATTGCTGAGTAAAGGGGAGGTGGACCTCCGCGTCGGCAATGGAGCAAGAGTTGCTGCTGTAGCCGTAGGGGTTTAGTGTCTTTATTTGCCCAGTGGGCTTGTAATAGAACTAGATAATTATTATTTTGTTCCGGCCATAACTAGAAACATTATATCTATTTTATGTTTGGACATGATTGGATTTTCTTTTATAATTAAGAACAACTGTTGTTCTATATTTAAGAATGATGTTTGTTATGCTGTAGCTCAATTGTTTAATGGTCTTTATGTTTTGAACTTGGACCATCTGATCTGTAATGTAGAAAATAATAAAAGACTAAGAACAAATGACTCAAACCCTACATTTCTCTGGCATTGTCGTCTGGGCCATATCAACGAGAAGCGCATATCCAAGCTCCATAGAGATGGACTTTTGGACTCATTTGATTATGAATCATTTGAGCGATGCGAATCTTGTTTATTAGGCAAGATGACTAAGCTCCTTTCACTGGTTATACTGAGAGGGCTAAGGATCTCTTGGGTGTTGTACATAGTGATGTATGCGGACCCATGAGTTCCATGACTAGAGGTGGGTATTTCTACTTTGTTATATTTACTGATGATTTCAGTAGATACGGATATGTGTATCTTATGAAGTGCAAATCCGAGACCTTTGAAAAGTTCAAAGAGTTCAAGAATGAAGTAGAAAACCAGTTGGGTAAAAGGGTTAAAGCACTCCGATTTGATCGAGGTGGCAAATACCTGAGTCATGAGTTTCGTGATCATCTGAAAGAGTGTGGTATTGTATCACAACTCACTCCACCTAGAACACCACAACATAATGGTGTGTCTGAGAGGAGAAATCGTACTCTGTTAGACATGGTACGTTCGATGATGAGTCATGCAGACTTGCCTATTTCCTTTTGAGGTTTTGCTTTAGAGACTGCTGCAATGACATTGAATCGCGCTCCAACGAAAACGGTTCTGAAGACACCATATGAGATATGGACTGGGAAGCGTCCTAGTATGTCGTTCATTAAAATTTGGGGCTGTGAGGCATACGTGAGACGTCAAATGCCTGACAAGTTGGAACCCAAATCGGATAAATGTTATCTGGTGGGATATCCTAAGGAAACTAAAGGGTATTACTTTTACCTACCGTCTGAGGGCAAAGTGTTTGTCGTAAGGACTGGTGTCTTCTTGGAGAAAGAGTTCTTATCAAGAAAGATTGAAAAGGTAGAGCTTGAAGAAGTTCAAGAACCACATGTAGTGAATGAACCGGAATTGGATTCTGAGACAGGACTACAAGATGTTGTAGCTAGAGAACCTGCTCAAGGAACACAAGTCCTACGTAGATCTGGTAGACCGAGGTTTGAGCCTGAGAGAATATGGATTTCTCGTGTCTCAAATAGGTAATGTTTTGCTTATGGATCATGATGATGAACCAGCAACCTACCAAGAGGCTATGAATGGACCGGACTCCGACAAATGGCTTGAGGCTATGAAATCCGAAATGGACTCCATGTATGCAAACCAAGTTTGGAACTTGGTGGAACCACCTGAAGGGGTACGACCCATAGGGTGCAAGTGGGTCTTCAAGAAGAAGACCGACATGGATGGGAATTTACAGACATTCAAAGGGCGACTAGTGGCTAAGGGTTTCAAGCAAATTCATGGAATTGACTATTGTAACACCCCCACCCGTCACATGACATATAACAGTGGGTCCGGTCGGGGCCCCACGCCATATAGCACAGACAAGCGAAGGAATTACGTGTGGAAATCAAAATCTATGCGTATCCTTAACTCATTCCATTCTAGCGCAGCATTTTTCTTGTTAGCATGAACTCAAACCAGAATGACCACCAATATATAAATACCACATTTATATATATAACAACACCAGGAATGCATACAACTCACACACCCTGGTCTTATGGCCTTACAAGTTCCTCTTTCACATCAATGGTTTCGTACATCGGCACGCAGGCCGGCCACACATGAAATCCAACCATGATTCTGCACATAGCCTTCAAGGACTAAGAACACCAGGCTAGCCAATCCACTTATTCTTTCCAAACTGTAGCACCTGCAATTCATTATCCAAACCAACACAAAAAACAAAGTAACGGTCAGCATTGCTGACCCATTATAACGACCCTACCCCCTACCCGGGGTAGTGGTTCCTTCCCTGTATACAGTGCTTCCTTTCTCATCAAGCATCAGCAAACATCACCAAATCACATCATAGATAGATCATTCTCTTTATTCCACTAACTAACAAACATATCACATCACAAACGCTGGAGTCCACCAACGCTCCGTGCACTCAGGGCACCTTCTTGGCGTACCGGAATCCACCGTCGTACACCGCTGTCTCTCGAGGTGTTAACTTGTTGGTTGACCGGCCCTAGTCCACCAGCTCGCAGGCTGGCGACATCCCGCCCAAGCCACTCAGAGGTCCATCCTCACAGCATCACAAACAGAGCAGACCGACCCACACTATGTGGTGTAGCAAGCCGGGTTTATCTCAGCTCCCCAGGCATTGTCTACCCATCGATCCCCCTCCTAGTCTGATCGACCCACCCATGTGGTGCAGCAACCCGGGTTTAACTCGGCTCCCCTAGCATTGCCACCCATCGATCCTACCTTAACTGGATCAACCCACCCTAGTGGTGTAACAAACCGGGCGTATCTCGCACTAACCAGGCGTGCTACCAATTGATCATCTCATAGCTAGGAACTTCACCAAAGCCTCCTCACAATCATCACATCCATACATTCAGCACAACAGAAATCCGTTTTGCACATCATCAAAGCCACGAAATCTTCTCCGGTTTACCCATGAACATCACCAATCCAGACTACCGGTCCAGATGGGCTTCACACAGCATGCCTACGCCGTACTCTATATTTCCGGCTCTAAATGCAGACACAACAAAGGAATCACTTCCGCGATCCACCTCTTGGTGGAGGATTCCAAGCACATGTATAGAGAAAGGACTTCGATGTCCAAGAAGGTGATCGTTACCCTTGAAGATCGCTTCAGCGCCATGAAGTAGCCGGATGGAAATCACCGCCTCGGCTCTGCCTTCACGAATCCGCTGTCGGATCTTCGCTCCGCACTCTGCAGCTCCTACAGCAGCTGGAAGACTCCTCCCTTCCCTCTTGCCTTAGCCTTTCTTCCCCCTCTCTTGAAATGAAAATGAAGATGAAGAAGGAGAAGAAGATAAGAGAATTTATCTTCTAATTCTCAGCCTCCTAGACACCTGGACAAAGCCCAGCCCTTGGATCCAGGAAGAGGGAAACAAACGGCTCAGATCTGGCCAGGAAAGCTAAAACACGGCCTGACACGCCCTGTGACACGCTCGTGTCACAGGCCGTGTCCCCCTAAGCGGCCGACAACCGACTCAATCCAGCCAGTACACGGCCGTGTGACACGCCCGTGTCACGGCCGTGTCCTCGACACGCCCTCAGACATGCCCGTGTCTGAGGCCGTGTACCTCAACAGAAATAATCCCAAACCAACCCGAGACTTCACACGGCCTGGCACACGGCTTGGCACACGCCCGTGTTCATGGCCGTGTGCACCAGGACAAACCCGTGTCCCGCAAACACGCCCCAGCCCGAGACGTCGAGTTGAGTTCAACGCCCACTGACACGCCCTGTGACACGCCTGTGTCACAGGCCGTGTCCTCACTGGAAACTCGATACTCGACGATCGTCGCGTAACACTCGTCGAGCATACGACACGGCATCCGACACGGCCGTGTCCTGGGCTGTGTGCCCCTCTCGACGATGTCGAGCGAGAATCGTCGACACCAAGTCCGATCGTCGACACAACCTCGACACGCCCTGCGACACGCCCGTGTCGCAGGCCGTGTCAACTGACATGCCCTGGGACACGCCCGTGTCCCAGGCCGTGTCACCCAAAAATCCTGTTTTCAGAAAATTGGCCTGTTACAATCCTCCCCTCCTTCAAAATAATTTCGTCCTCGAAATTGACTCCAAGCAGCCAATTAGTCACAACATCACAAAATCATACACCCCAAGCCTCCGCACACACTAACAAACAGACAACACAACAAACATCCCTAACTTCCACTTGTGCACATTCAGCCAAATAAGACCTCAAAACAAAACAACATGATTGATTTATCTCCTCACAATCACAAGTGCACCAAGCTATTATAGAGATCTCCAACTATATAGAAACATCATTTACATACATCATGATGGATGATTCACCAAGTTTTGATTCCCTATTCAATCAAAAGTGATGCACATCAGCTATTATTCATCACACCGGATATCAAAACATAGTTTACATACACAACATTCAGAGCATCGACATGATTCACATCGCAGTTCACTTCCGCTCAGCCTCCCGATTTTGAAATTCGCGATTTAAAGATAAATGAAACGCTCGAGGCTGAATTTCACCAACTGAGCTTTGCGGCTCTTGCACTTCCATCGCATGAAATCGAGATTGCGTCCGGGGTGCAGATGATTCGGCTACTGCTTTTCCCTTTTCTTCATAGGACGCACCTGTCTTTTTCTCACTCCCTGGAGGGACATTCCAACAGAATTTTGCGATGTGTCCTTGCTGCCCACATTTATAGCATAGACGTGTATCCACATGTCCTGGCCCATACGTCGCCCCCGAAGAAACAGTCGACGGAGCTAATTCCACCGGTCTAAATCTTTTCTTCTCTTGTCGTCGAAACTCCGATTGATCCGGTGGTGACATTTTAAACTCTGACTTTTCCCTTGCCAGTCTCTTATTCGCTTGTACTCGCTTCATATCCTTCTCCAAGGCACGAGCTGTATCGACCAACACCTGGAAGCCTTGGCTCACCGAACTCGGAAGTGCCAACCTCAATTCATCCCACAATCCTTCATAAAATCGATTTGTCTTTCGCGCTTCCTCCGCAAAGGTAGATCCCGCATATCTCCCCAATCTTGTAAACTCATGCAGGTAGGTATCAATATCTCGCTCACCCTGCACCAAGCGTAGAAACTCATTTTCCATCGCAATCCTCTACGACACTGGCACATACTTGGCTAAAAATAGTTGGGCGAATTCCTCCATTGAAACCTCTATTAAACCTCGACCTGCCAAGTGGTGCACTTCAATTTCATCCCACCACAATCTCGCATCTCCTTCCAACAGAAAAGTGGCCAACATCACTTTCTGCTCCTCGACCGTCCTGATTGCGGTTAGGATCCTTTTTACTCTTGCCAACCAATCTTCTGCCTGCGTTGGTGAAAGCGCTCCACCAAACGTCGGTGGATAAAAGTGCATAAAACGTGACAAGGCATCGTCACTTGCTTGCACTTCCACCACCTCGGCAGCATGCTCTTGCCTTCCACCAGGTCTTGCCTGTCCAGTTGGTTGTGCTTGTAACACTGCAAGCACTGTCTACGCTACCACCCGTATGGCCTCTGCCGAGGGAGGCATCGGCGCTTCCACGGGTGCTGCACTCTCATCCGACCGCTGGGGCTCAAACGGCCCAGCTCCATCCCTCGCCACCTATCAATGTACCGAACACCATTAATACGGCCAAAGCATAATGGGACTGCTACATTGACTACACCCGCACGCACAACATGTGTATGACATACATTCCTAGTGGACATTCATGAGTTCATTTATGTTCTCTCCTCCCAAACAATCTAAACCTGGCTCTGATACCACTTTGTAACACCCCCACCCGTCACATGATATATAACAGTGGGTCCGGCCGGGGCCCCACGCCATATAGCACAGACAAGCGAAGGAATTACGTGTGGAAATCAAAATCTATACGTATCCTTAACTCATTCCATTCTAGCGCAGCATTTTTCTTGTTAGCATGAACTCAAACCAGAATGGCCACCAATATATAAATACCACATTTATATATATAACAACACCAGGAATGTATACAACTCACACACCCTGGCCTTATGGCCTTACAAGTTCCTCTTTCACATCAATGGTTTCGTACATCGGCACGCAGGCCGGCCACACATGAAATCCAACCATGATTCTGCACATAGCCTTCAAGGACTAAGAACACCAGGCTAGCCAATCCACTTATTCTTTCCAAACTGCAGCACCTGCAATTCATTATCCAAACCAACACAGAAAACAAAGTAACGGTCAGCATTGCTGACCCATTATAACGACCCTACCCCCTAACCGGGGTAGTGGTTCCTTCCCTGTATACAGTGCTTCCTTTCTCATCAAGCATCAGCAAACATCACCAAATCACATCATAGATAGATCATTCTCTTTATTCCACTAACTAACAAACACATCACATCACAAACGCTGGAGTCCACCAACGCTCCGTGCACTCAGGGCACCTTCTTGGCGTACCGGAATCCACCGTCGTACACCGCTGTCTCTCGAGGTGTTAACTTGTTGGTTGACCAGCCCTAGTCCACCAGCTCGCAGGCTGGCGACATCCCTCCCATGCCACTCAGAGGTCCATCCTCACAGCATCACAAACAGAGCAGACCGACCCACACTATGTGGTGTAGCAAGCCGGGTTTATCTCAGCTCCCCAGGCATTGTTTACCCATCGATCCCCCTCCTAGTCCGATCGACCCACCCATGTGGTGCAGCAACTCGGGTTTAACTCGGCTCCCCTAGCATTGCCACCCATCGATCCTACCTTAACTGGATCAACCCACCCTAGTGGTGTAACAAACCGGGCGTATCTCGCACTAACCAGGCGTGCTACCAATTGATCATCTCATAGCTAGGAGCTTCACCAAAGCCTCCTCACAATCATCACATCCATACATTCAGCACAACAGAAATCCGTTTTGCACATCATCAAAGCCACGGAGTCTTCTCCGGTTTACCCATGAACATCACCAATCCAGACTACTGGTCCAGATGGGCTTCACACAGCATGCCTACGCCGTACTCTATATTTCCGGCTCTAAATGCAGACACAACAAAGGAATCACTTCCGCGATCCACCTCTTGGTGGAGGATTCCAAGCACATGTATAGAGAAAGGACTTCGATGTCCAAGAAGGAGATCGTTACCCTTGAAGATCGCTTCGACGCCATGAAGTAGCCGGATGGAAATCACCGCCTCGGCTCTGCCTTCACGAATCCGCTCTCGGATCTTCGCTCCGCACTCTGTAGCTCCTACAGCAGCTGGAAGACTCCTCCCTTCCCTCTTGCCTTAGCCTTTCTTCCCCCTCTCTTGAAATGAAAATGAAGATGAAGAAGGAGAAGAAGATAAGAGAATTTATCTTCTAATTCTCGGCCTCCTAGACACCTGGACAAAGCCCAGCCCTTGGATCCAGGAAGAGGGAAACAAACGGCTCAGATCTGGCCAGGAAAGCTAAAACACGGCCTGACACGCCCTGTGACACGCCCGTGTCACAGGCCGTGTCCCCCTAAGCGGCAGACAACCGACTCAATCCAGCCAGTACACGACCGTGTGACACGCCCGTGTCACGGCCGTGTCCTCGACACGCCCTCAGACACGCCCGTGTCTGATGCCGTGTACCTCAACAGAAATAATCCCAAACCAACCCGAGACTTCACACGGCCTGGCACACGGCTTGGCACACGCCCGTGTTCATGGCCGTGTGCACCAGGACACACCCGTGTCCCGCAAACACGCCCCAGCCCGAGACGTCGAGTTGAGTTCGACGCCCACTGACACGCCCTGTGACACGCCCGTGTCACAGGCCGTGTCCTCACTGGAAACTCGATACTCGACGATCGTCGCGTAACACTCGTCGAGCATACGACACGGCATCCAACACGGCCGTGTCCTGGGCCGTGTGCCCCTCTCGACGATGTCGAGCGAAAATCGTCGACACCAAGTCCGATCGTCGACACAACCTCGACACGCCCTGCGACATGCCCGTGTCGCAGGCCGTGTCAACTGACACGCCCTGGGACACGCCCGTGTCCCAGGCCGTCTCACCCAAAAATCCTGTTTTCAGAAAATTGGCCTGTTACAACTATGATGAGACCTTTTCCCCTGTTGCCATGGTAAAGTCCATAAAGATATTGCTTGCTGTTGCTGCTTATTATGACTACGAGATCTGGCAGATGGATGTCAAAACGGCTTTCCTTAATGGAAACCTCCTTGAGAAAGTGTATATGACACAACCCGAGGGTTTTGTATCCCCAGATGAATCCACTAAAATATGCAAGCTGAATAAGTCCATGTATGGACTGAAACAGGCCTCTCGAAGTTGGAATCTTCGTTTTGATGAGAAAATCAAAGAGTTTGGTTTCATCAAGAATGAAGATGAGCCTTGTGTTTACAAGCGAATCAGTGGGAGCATTTTTGTCTTCCTGATATTGTATGTAGATGACATACTGTTGATTGGGAATGACATTCCTACCCTGAAAGTTGTTAAGAGCAACCTAGGGAACTGGTTTTCAATGAAGGATTTGGGTGAAGCGACTTATATACTCGGTATTAAGATCTATAGAGATAGATCGAAGAAGTTGCTGGGTTTGACCCAGAGTACGTACATCGAAAAGGTGTTGAAGCGGTTCAACATGCTTGAGTACAAGAAAGGATTTTTGCCCATGTCTCATGGTGTGAATCTCTCTAAGGACCAGTGTCCAAAGTCTTGTGAAGATAAGGACCGCATGAAGTTGATTCCATATGCTTCGGCAATTGGATCAATCATGTACGCGATGTTATGTACTCGGCTCGACGTCTCCTTTGCTTTGAGCATGACTAGCAGGTATCAGTCAGACCCCGGTGAGTGTCACTGGATTGCAGTCAAGAATGTCCTGAAGTACTTGAGAAGGACTAAGGATGTGTTCTTGGTGTATGGTGGAGAGGAAGAGCTCGTTGTAAGTGGTTACACGGATGCTAGCTTCCAAACTGATAGAGACGACTCCAACTCTCAATCAGGTTTTGTGTTTTGCCTGAATGGAGGAGCTGTGAGCTGGAAGAGTTCCAAGCAAGAGACAATTGCTGATTCTACAACAGAGGCCGAGTATATCGCCGCAGCTAATGCGGCGAAGGAGGCTGTATGGATTAGGAAATTCATCGGCGAGCTTGATGTAGTTCCTAGCATTGTTGGTCCCGTAGTTCTCTACTGTGATAACAATGGTGCAATTGCACAATCTAAGGAACCTAGATCCCATCAGCGCTCCAACCACATACTTCGGCGGTTTCATCTTATTCGTGAGATTGTCGAACGAGGAGATGTGAACATTTGTAGAGTGCCGACTGAGGAGAATATTGCGGATCCACTGACAAAGCCTCTCGCGCAGAGAAAGCATGATGGTCATACTAGATCGATGGGTATACGATACCTAAATGATCAACTCCAGTGAGAATCTTGTGGATTGCATGTAAACATGTATTTTGTTGGACATTTGTTCATATGATGAACAGTGTACCTAGTTTTTCTCTTATAATTAATGACAAGTTCTTTTATTATGAGTTTTTCTATATGATAGTTAAATGTTAACATAATAGATACCCTTAGAATGTTCGCTTCCATGGGACATCAAGTACGTGACTTGAATGTGAGAGCCTATGATTTATTTGAAGCTTCATTCTTAAAAGGTCCCTGGTCGAGTATCATCATAGAAGCTAAGGGTGATGATGGTATATGAAGGCTAGCACGTGAGTTGACTGATGACCGGTTCTCACAGGTCATGATATTGTGATATCAAGTCATCACGTGGGTACTTGTTAGTGAACAAGTTGTATTGGACAGACCCAACCTGAGACTACTCTGTGGATTGTCATCCAATCGTGACACGAGTAGGTCTCAATTGACAATGGTGTTGTGGTCCTTTGACCTGAAGTCACAGCATTCATCAAGTGAGGAAGAGCGTGCTTTGATGCCATCTAAAGTCTTCCTTGAGAAAGGTTGATGATAAGGGTGGTTGTTGGGCATGTTACGAATCATTTGGGTGTTTGTGTGTGAGCAGATATGGGATTTGTCCTCCTATATGACAGGAGTTGCATCCATGGGCCCCTTGATAGAACTGGACTGAGAAATGCATGGCCATGCTTGGTTGAGTCAATATGTGATATTGGACTCACCATTCTTTGGAAGTCCATCCTGAATCAAGAAACTTGGATTGAGCTATTACGAGGGTGACACGGTCCATGCCTCTAGTTCTTTCCGGATGTAAGGGACAAAGGGACAAAGACAACGTTGATATATTGGTCATAAAGGCTTATGAGTTATAAACTCTTATTGCTTGGGGAGCAATGATGCATTGCTAGATGCCGCTCATTGTTTGTGAGATTTTTGGTTTGATACTTTCAAGATCAAGTGGGAGACTGTTGGAGTTACCATGGTGATCTAGAAGTGGTCAAACATGTAATCTCACTGCCAACGCGATATGAGCCTGCAGGGTCGCACATAAGAGATGTGGAGAAGTTGGATGATTGACTGTGTTGGTAAAAGTTACCAATCACCGACCTGAATGGGGTTATGGGCAAAGTGTTGCCTTAAAGGATCGTCGGGTTGGGCAAATGTTGCCTTGAGGGATTGGTAAGAATAGTCGACTATCGTCGACCTCAAGGTCGACGATCGACGTGCATCGTCAACTCATGTTTGACGTGAATCGTCGAGAATCGTCGAGAATCGTCGAGTATTGTACTCTGATTCTCGCCGATCCTAAGTGATGCTCGCCGATCCTAGCTGATTCTCGCCGATCCTAGGTGATTCTCTCCGTTTGATTCTCACCGAATCTGCTAGGTGATTCTCGCCGATTGATTCTCACCGAATCTGCTAGGTGATTCTCGCCGATTCTGGAACCCTATTTTTCTGGGTGGTCTGCGGATAGCGATATTCCTAAGTCTGTTTATGCCTTTGGTATAAATAGACACTTAGGGTTTTCGGGACAAAGCTAGCTGATCAAATCGGAAGTGTTCCGCGCTGATCGAATCGACGGAAGTGTTCCGTTCTTCGTTCGTTCGTTCCACCGATCCCGAATCCGCCGACGGAAGCGTTCCGCCACCGTGCTCGCTCCGTCGACCTCCTCCTCTCTGGCGATTGTCGCTGGTGTTGTTATCCCTAGTGCGGACCTAGCAGTCCGTGGGAAAGCAAGGTGCGATCACTCTCCTTCCCGATTATCCGTGCGACGGAAAGATCGGTGTTCTCCCGCTCGTGTGGATTTCTGCAGAGACGTGGACATCATTCCACATAGAACTCGCCACCAGCAAGAAGACAAAGCTTGGAGCATCTCCGTTGAGTTGTGACTCAACGCCACCGAGGTAATTTTTGCCTAGTTGTATGTTAACTTCTTGATTCAACTACCATGGCCCGATCCCATCTCTTTTGGGGTTTTCTTGATGTTTTTATTCTTCCGCTGCGTGCACAAGTGTTGTGCCATCCTCATAGAGAAACCCAACAGGGAATACAGTGCCCGGTGGACCTGGAAGTATCATTGGTGGTTTCTTGTCTGGAGTCGCATGCGAAGAGGTGGTGGAAGTCGGTGATGGACACCACTTATGCGGGAATGGAGATTGCGCACATTACTTGGGAGGAGTGTAGGCCGGCACTACTGGAGCATTTCATGCTGCAGTCCGCAAGGGATGAATTGGAGGATAGTTTCTTGCAATTGAAACAAGGGAACATAAAAGTTCTGGAATATCACCGGGAGTTTACTTATTTGGCCCGGTTTGCCGATTATTACAAGCTGGATGATGTGGGTTACGCCGAGAGGTTCTACAATGGCCTCCATGATGACCTGAGGCAGGCCCTCTTGTTCGTGTCTGATGGTACCATGGCGAGGATCTTGGATATGGCCAAGAAGCTGGAGGCGGACCAGCTTGCAGTCTGGGGCAGGAAGAGACATGGGGATGATGCAGTGCTAGGAGGGAGAAGGGACCCGCAGAGGGGCCGGGTCATGGGAGAGAGAAGGAACGGGGATCAACCCCTCCAGGAGGAAAGGCAGGAACCAAGGGAGCAGGCAGTGCTAGCCCCGCAGCCGCTACAGATGAGGGAGGTGCCCAGGATAGGGCAGGGACCACTCCCACCACAGCTGTGCTATCACTGCCATCAGCCAGGGCACATTCGGAGTAATTGCCCTATGAGGAATGAGGCCACACCTGCTGCACGGGGTGGCCCACCGGCTCACCAGATGGGAGGTCGTGGACGTGGTCGCAGACGCAGATTTCAGGGCAGTGAACACAGGCAGGATGGGGAGTAGGTCTACGCTCTGGACTTAGTGCAGCCCCGGAACCCGAACAGGGTTATTGCAGGTATGAGAGTAATTTTTAGTATTGCTAGAATAATTACACAACCTAGGTTAGAAAACTTTAGACCTAAGCTGTTTTTCCTTTAACTAATTTAGGAATAGTGATGGCGTGCGGCAAACCTGCCCGTACCCTGTTCGACACGGTGGCATCAAACAACTTTGTGTCGGAGGATTTCATCAAGGATCTGGGCCAGATTCGATATTATATGGGAGATGTCAGGAGGGTGCGTCTCCCCAATGGGATGAAGATACAGTCCATAGAGAAGTGCCTCCTGACGGTTACCATAGACGGGTTAACACTCGAGGCCCCGGCGACGATCCTGAGAATGCCAGACTTCGACCTTGTCTTGGGCATGACATGGCTTATCTGGAACCATGCCTAGATTGACTCCCCGACGAGGAGGGTCGTGCTGAGACACGACGACACTTATGCGACATTCGAAGGTACTACTCCGGTTTCAGCCACGTCCTTTCATCTATTCAGGCCGTCAAGGCCCACCTACAGGGAGACGAGGTATATCAGGTGCTGTTCGAGATGACTGAGGAGAAGGACCCGATTACTAGCATTCCGGTGGTCTGTGACTACGCCGATGTATTTCCGGAGAAGCTACCAGGACTGCCTCCGCAGAGGGAGAAGGACTTTCAGATTCAGTTGGTTCCAGGGGCTAAGCCAGTATCCAAGGCCCCTTATCGGATGGCCCCAAGGGAGCTGGCAGAATTTCGGACAGAGTTGCAGGAGTTGGTGGAAGCAGAATTCGTCAGACTGAGTTCCTCGCCATGGGGAGCTCCGGTCCTATTCTTGAAGAAGAAGGATGGCACTCTTCGCCTGTGCATTGACTATGTAACACCCCCTATCCGTCGCATAGCATATAGCAGTAGGTCCGGCCGGGGCCCGACGCCATATACCACAGACAGACCGGGTGGTTACTTATGGAAACCATCCAACCAATCTCAACGTCCTACACAGAGCATTCTAGCGGAAGCAATATATATAAGTTGCAAAACAAGAACCCAGCACAAGCATGAATGTCCACTAACATGATAATAGGAATGTTATTACAAAATACTCAAAAGTCGGCCTTAAGGCCTTACAAAATGTTTCACTTGTCTTTTACATGATTTACAAACCTCGGCGCTCAGGCCGGCCATACATGAATAAAACATAAAACACTTCCACTTGGGCCTTCGAGGGCCAGCTTCGCAAAAAGGGCTTTAGCCCGCTATTGACCGCTTGGTCCAGCTGCACCTGCAAGCAAACAAACCACCGCACGGTGGCAAACAAGGCAACGGTCAGCAATGCTGACCAAATTATAACGATCCCGCCCCCAACTCGGGGCGGCGATGCTCCTTCCCTGCATTTCATTAGCATAAGCGAGCAATTTATAACCATAGCCATTTCATCACAGGCGTTGGCTCGCACGGCCACACGCCCCGTGCACTCAGGGCACATTCTCGGTGAACCGGTCGATGTCACGACAATTAAAGCCATTAACATTCCGGACTCACCACCGCCACTTAGACGGCCATTCCTATGAGCAATTTGTCTTCATGGTATTGGTCACGTCAATTTAAGCCATTGACCACCGAAGACCCCCATCTATGCCAACGGCGAGTGCCATGTAACTTTAGGTCTCTCTAACCCGAACGACATAAAGCGGGTACGGCTCCATCTAACCCGTGCTCACATCGCAACGGCAATTTAAGCCATTTGCGCGGGTCAAACTTTCACCGATTCCCATTCTACCGCAAGACACATAACCCCGTTATGTTCATGTTGGCACTCAGGCCACCAAGTTGGCAAGACCTCGTGTCCGCCCAGTTTTCCGGGTGCACCTTTGGGTTAGTCCCCAAGGCTCCCTGCTGCAATCTACCGCGTAGAAAACCCGAAAACACCAAATAGCACGGAGTCTTCTCCGGCCTTATGCAATGCAACATCACCGATCCGAACTAACATGTCCGGGTAGGCTTCAACCAAAATGCCTATGTCCGTTCTCGCATACGGACTCTAAACAACGGGGACTTTACATATCTACCCGAAGGAACGCCTCCAACTCTTCGCAAACTCGCGAGAGAGGGCTTCCTATGCTAAGAAAGAGAGCTATCATGCTCACAAGTGAGGATCGTTACCCTTGCGTTCCTCTTTGGTGCCATCGAAATGTAATCGGATGGAAATCACCGCACTTGCGTTGCCTCCGTGGATCCGGAGTCGGCTTGCGATTCGGAGCTCCGAAGCTCCTCCAATGGCGGATCTAGCTCCTCTTCTTCTTGCCTTAGCTCTTCTTTCTCCAAGGGTTTGGAGAGAGAACAAGTGGAAAAAGTGAGGGTTTTCTAAGTCAAACCTCGGGTATATCCCTTCAGGAACAACCCCCAGCCGTTGGATCTTCAGTCAAAGAAATGAACGGCTTCGATTCGGGACTGAAATGCCCAATCTGGACCGAACACGGCCTGGCACACGCCCGTGTCCAGGGCCGTGTGCCTCATTCGCCGTCAAAATCGAATCACCTGGAACCTCACACGGGTATCGAACACGCCCGTGTTCGAGCTGACACGCCCGTGTTCCATCTGACACGGCCGTGTATCTGGCCGTGTACCCCATGATTTTCTCCCGTTTTCAACCCGAGCACTGCACGGGTTCTAGGACACGCCCGTGTCCTTGCCCGTGTCACCTTGACACGCCTGGGCTCCAGGCCGTGTACATGGTCTCGACACTTCGTGGCTAAGTGTCGACACGGGTCGACACGCCCTGCGACACGCCCGTGTCGCAGGCCGTGTGCCATGTCTCGACACACTGTCGACACCAAAGTGTCGACTTCGCGGGACGAGTGTCGACACGGGTTGACACGCCCTGCGACACGCCCGTGTCGCAGGCCGTGTGCCGTGTCTCGACATAACGTCGAAGCACTGTGTCGACTTCACCGCTAAGTGTCGACACGGGTCGCCACGCCCTGCGACACGCCCATGTCGCAGGCCGTGTGCCCAGTCTCGACACAATGTCGAGACCAAAGTGTCGACTTCACGCCTTAGTGTCGACACAGGCTTGACACGCCCTGGGACACGCCCGTGTCCCAGGCCGTGTGCCTGCAGCCAGAACTCAAACTGGCCCAAATTATTCCCCTCTGCTCCTTTGAGTTTCGGGGCGTTACAACTCTACCCCTCTTAAAAGAATTTCGCCCACGAAATTACATAAAGGGAAAAACATGTACAAAGCTTAAATTTGTACCTGAGCGGAACAACTCCGGATATTCGTCAAGCATCGTCTGCTCTCGCTCCCAAGAGAGCTCCTCACGACCGCAATTGTCCCACCGGACTTTGACCATCCTGATCTCTTTATTGCGTAGCCGCTTGACCTCCGAGTCCTCAATCCGCACGGGCTTGACTTTTGTCGTTAGCCCACTATCCACCGGCACTTGATTGGCCGTGATCACTTGCGTAGGCTCTTGCACCGCCTTCCGAAGCACCGAAATATGGAATACATCATGTAAACCACTTAGCTCCACTGAAAGCTTCAGCCGATAGGCCGCTTCTCCTACTCGCTCCAGAACCTCGAACGGTCCAAGGTACCTCGGGCTTAGCTTTTTCAATCGTCGCACCCGCGAGACACCCTTGAACGGCTTGATCTTCAAGTATACATAATCGCCCACAGCGAACTCCACGTTCCTGTGCTTGGCATTATAGTACTTTGCTTGCCGGTCCTGAGCGATAAGCAACCTCTCCCGAATTGTCCTTACCAAAGAAGTAGCATCCTCCACTTCCGATCGCTTATACAACTTCGACTCGCCCGTTTCTAACCAAGACAACGGCGTGCGACATCGTCTACCATAAAGGGCCTCGAAAGGCGCCATCTGAATACTTGCTTGGTAGCTATTGTTGTGTGCGAACTCCACCAAATAAAGGTGGTCCTCCCATTGCTTTCCAAAGTCCAAGACACACATGCGAAGCATGTCTTCCATGGTTCTATTGACCCTCTCGGTCTGCCCATCAGTTTGCGGATGGAAGGCTGTGCTAAACTTCAGCTTTGTTCCCAACATTTGCTGCACCAGCCTCCAATCATTGGACGTGAACCGCCCATCACGGTCACTCACGATGCTACGGGGCACACCATGAAGCCGCACTATGTTATCTACATAAAGCTTTGCCAGCTTCTCCACCGGATCATCCTTCCTATGCGGAATAAAATGCGACACCTTTGTTAATCGATCGACCACCACCCAAATGGCGTCGTTCCCCTTCTGCGACCTTGGCAAACCATGCACAAAGTCCATAGAGATGTCGTCGAATTTCCACTCCGGAATAGGCAAGGACTTAAGAAATCCTCCCGGCTTTTGGCACTCCGCCTTTACCAAGGCGCAAGTTTGGCACTTCGCTACATATAGCGCCACATCCTTTTTCAAGCCCGGCCACCAAAACAGTTTCTTAACATCACGGTACATCTTCGTGCTCCCCGGGTGAATCGAGTACTTGGTATGGTGCGCCTCGTACAACAACTCCACCCGTAAACTGCCCACACTTGGGACGCACAAACGACCGTCTTTCCACAGCAATCCGTCCTCCACAACGAATTGGGAATTTGACCCATCCAGAGCCTCTATCATGAACTGCTTCATATGAGCATCCATATCCAAAGCCTGCCGAATCCGATCAGCCAGGTCATATTGGACTTCAGTCCAATTCAGCACTGCTTCAGCACTAGATTGTCTATCCACACAAACAATCTCCAACGCCTCCAGCTCCTGCACCAACCGCTCATCATGCACTGATATCCAATTCGCTTGAGCTGGGGCTCGGCGGCTCAACGCGTCCGCAACAGCATTCCCTTTGCCAGGCACGTAGTGGATCTTGAAAGTATAGTCCCCCAGGAACTCCATCCACCTACGCTGCCGCATATTCAGATCTTTCTGATCAATCAGGTACTTTAGACTCTTGTGATCGGTGTAGATATCAATCTTCACACCGTACAAATAGTGTCTCCACAGCTTCAAGGCAAAAATCACGGCCGCCAACTCCAAGTCGTGGACCGGATAATTCCTCTCGTGCACTTTTAGCTGTCTCGAGCCATAAGCTATTACGCTGTCGTGCTGCAATAGCACGCAACCCAAACCGCTGCCCGAAGCATCGCTATATATCTCATAGCCTTCGGTTCCAACCGGCAAACTCAGCACAGGCGCCGTGGTCAACCGACACTTTAACTCCTCAAAAGCTCGCGCGCACTCCGGCGTCCAAATGAACTTATGATCCTTCCTCGTCAAAGTAGTGAGAGGTAACGCTATCCGCGAGAAGTTCTCTACGAAGCGCCTATAATAGCCGGCAAGCCCCAAAAAGCTCCGGACTTCTGCTACCGTAGCAAGCTCAGGCCACTCCCGTATCGCAACAATCTTCGCCGGATCCACAGCAATACCCTCTCCACTCACTATATGCCCGAGGAACGCCACTGAGGATAGCCAAAACTCGCACTTCGAGAACTTGGCATACAACTGATTTCTCCTAAGTGTCTCCAACACCAAATGGAGATGCTTGAAGTGATCCTCCTCACTTTGCGAGTACACCAAAATATCGTCGATGAAGACGATCACGAAATGGTCTAGGTACTGCCTGAACGTCCTGTTCATCAAATCCATGAATACTGACGGCGCATTAGTCAGCCCAAACGGCATGACCGTAAACTCATAATGCCCGTATCTCGTACTAAACGCTGTCTTTGGGATATCACTCTCCCTTATCCGCAGCTGATAGTACCCAGACTTGAGATCTAACTTCGAGTACACCGTCGACCCGACTAACTGATCAAAGAGATCATCAATCCGGGGGATCGGGTACTTGTTCTTCTCAGTCAGCTTGTTTAGCTCCCGATAATCAATACACAACCTCAAGCTTCCGTCCTTCTTCTTAACAAAGAGGACTGGTGCGCTCCAAGGCGAAGAACTCGGGCGCACATACCCTTGCTCCAAGAACTCTTGCAGTTGAACTTTCAGCTCCCCCATTTCC
The DNA here is from genome assembly GCA_039583875.1 of Platanthera guangdongensis. NCBI lineage: Eukaryota > Viridiplantae > Streptophyta > Magnoliopsida > Asparagales > Orchidaceae > Platanthera > Platanthera guangdongensis. Next base: position 31,073,653 of record CM077155.1, on the reverse strand, counting down.
TTAGGCGCTAGCCGATACGGAGATCGTGACACAGGCTTTGCACCTGGCACTAGCTCGATAGTAAAATCTATCTCCCGTTATGGCGGGGCTCCAGGAAGATCTGCGGGGAACACATCAGGGTATTCCGATACCACTGAAATACAATCCATCGCGGGCTTCGGCTTTGCAACCTCCACCAGTGTAAAGAACTGTTCTGCTCCGGCACGAACCGCCTTCACCACCTGAAGAGCAGACATCAACGTCTTGCTCGACCCCTTTAAGCCCGTAAAAGTCGTCTCACGACTTGCTCCCAGCTTTACTTCCTTGCTACCGCAATCTATATGGGCCTGCTGCTCCGAGAGCCAGTCCATTCCAAATATGACGTCGAACTCCACCAATTGAAGTAAGGACGCCCGCAGGTCAAACTCCTGCTCTCCAATACGAATCTTAACCTCGCAGATTCTATCCGCTCGCATCGAACACCCATTTGGCAACAACACATCCAACTTATCCTTCGCCATTGAAGAAGGGACTCCGATGCGTAATATAAATCCTTCGGACAAGAAGGAGTGTGAAGCTCCCGTATCAAAGAGTGCTCGTGCCGGATTTTCACAAATCAACACAAATCCTAAACAAGTAGTGGTAAGGTAACATATGAATAACAAGCATATAAAATTGACTTGCTATAAATTAAACCGTACCTGTCACCACGTCAGCTTGTTTAATGGCCTCCTGTTGGCCAAGATTGTAAACTCTTGGTTGGGCCGGAGCATAGTGGGATGCGGTCGACTCCACCGCCTTTCCCTTCTCTTCATAAGTGGCTCCAGGCCTCCTCTCGGACTTAGGACGTCCGCTCCAACAATCACGGGCGAAATGCCCCGTCTTGCCACAAGTAAAGCACGCGCCCGGGGTCCGACTCGTAGTCGCCCCAGAAGCACCAGAAGAAGCTGGACCCGAAGTCCTATGTTTCTTGAAAGCTCTCCGATAGCCGGACTTTGAGGTAGTCGGCACTTTAAACTCAGATTTTCTATCAACCAAGCCTTTCTTCGCTTGCACACTCTTCATGTCCTTCTCCAAGGACCGGGCAGTATTGACCAAGGTTAAGAAACCCTGCGTCATTGGCCCCGACAGTAACAATCTCAGCTCATCCCTCAAGCCTTCATAAAAACGATTAGTCTTGCGCTCCTCATCCATGATGGTGGAGCTAGCATAACGACTCAACCGCGTAAACTCGTGGAGATATTCATCCACGTTCCTCTCACCCTGCACCAACTTCAGGAATTCATTCTCCATCGAGATCCTCTGAGTAGAAGGGAGGTATCTTGCCAAGAACAATCCCGAGAACTCTTCCATCGGAACGTCTATCCGTTGTCTACCTCGCAGATGATGCAGCTCCAAACCTTCCCACCACATCCTTGCTTCACCGTCCAACAGGAACGTAGCAATGGTGGTCATCTGCCACTCCTCCGTCTCCGTCGCTGTCATGACTCTCTTCACCCTAGAGAGCCAGTCTTCAGCCTGCGATGGGGTTCCCAACCCCGAGAATAACGGAGGGTTAAAGCTCATTACATGCTTCAACTGCCTCTCAGTCGCCCTCCTTGGCACTATTGGTTCTACAACCACTTGCTCCATCCTCCTCGGCTCGGCCTCTTGAAGAGGTACTTGCTCCATCACAGGAGCGGGCTGCTGCGCTTGCCTCCCAGGCTGCGCATTGATCACGGCCAACACCGCTTCAGCCACCAATCTTATATTCTCAGCCGACAGAGGTGTTGCAGGAGCAACATCCGGTGCACTACTTGCCTCAGAAACTCGACGTTCTGACGGCCCAGCACCACTTCGGGTCACCTATAGTGGTACAAAACACCGTTAAGCGACCAAATAAATTGCAAACAGCAATTATAGGAACACGCAGGTTCCTCAAACACGAGTATTTTCATTCCTAAGTGGACATTCATGGGTTCTTTTTACTGTTATTACGATGACGCACACAATGTGCGCACCACCCCTTAAAAAGAATTCGCCCACGAATTCACTTTAAGCCCGACCAAAACCAGTAGTCTGATACCAAATTGTAACACCCCCTATCCGTCGCATAGCATATAGCAGTAGGTCCGGCCGGGGCCCGACGCCATATACCACAGACAGACCGGGTGGTTACTTATGGAAACCATCCAACCAATCTCAACGTCCTACACAGAGCATTCTAGCGGAAGCAATATATATAAGTTGCAAAACAAGAACCCAGCACAAGCATGAATGTCCACTAACATGATAATAGGAATGTTATTACAAAATACTCAAAAGTCGGCCTTAAGGCCTTACAAAATGTTTCACTTGTCTTTTACATGATTTACAAACCTCGGCGCGCAGGCCGGCCATACATGAATAAAACATAAAACACTTCCACTTGGGCCTTCGAGGGCCAGCTTCGCAAAAAGGGCTTTAGCCCGCTATTGACCGCTTGGTCCAGCTGCACCTGCAAGCAAACAAACCACCGCACGGTGGCAAACAAGGCAACGGTCAGCAATGCTGACCAAATTATAACGATCCCGCCCCCAACTCGGGGCGGCGATGCTCCTTCCCTGCATTTCATTAGCATAAGCGAGCAATTTATAACCATAGCCATTTCATCACAGGCGTTGGCTCGCACGGCCACACGCCCCGTGCACTCAGGGCACATTCTCGGTGAACCGGTCGATGTCACGACAATTAAAGCCATTAACATTCCGGACTCACCACCGCCACTTAGACGGCCATTCCTATGAGCAATTTGTCTTCATGGTATTGGTCACGTCAATTTAAGCCATTGACCACCGAAGACCCCCATCTATGCCAACGGCGAGTGCCATGTAACTTTAGGTCTCTCTAACCCGAACGACATAAAGCGGGTACAGCTCCATCTAACACGTGCTCACATCGCAACGGCAATTTAAGCCATTTGCGCGGGTCAAACTTTCACCGATTCCCATTCTACCGCAAGACACATAACCCCGTTATGTTCATGTTGGCACTCAGGCCACCAAGTTGGCAAGACCTCGTGTCCGTCCAGTTTTCCGGGTGCACCTTTGGGTTAGTCCCCAAGGCTCCCTGCTGCAATCTACCGCGTAGAAAACCCGAAAACACCAAATAGCACGGAGTCTTCTCCGGCCTTATGCAATGCAACATCACCGATCTGAACTAACATGTCCGGGTAGGCTTCAACCAAAATGCCTATGTCCGTTCTCGCATACGGACTCTAAACAACGGGGACTTTACATATCTACCCGAAGGAACGCCTCCAACTCTTCGCAAACTCGCGAGAGAGGGCTTCCTATGCTAAGAAAGAGAGCTATCATGCTCACAAGTGAGGATCGTTACCCTTGCGTTCCTCTTTGGCGCCATCGAAATGTAATCGGATGGAAATCACCGCACTTGCGTTGCCTCCGTGGATCCGGAGTCGGCTTGCGATTCGGAGCTCCGAAGCTCCTCCAATGGCGGATCTAGCTCCTCTTCTTCTTGCCTTAGCTCTTCTTTCTCCAAGGGTTTGGAGAGAGAACAAGTGGAAAAAGTGAGGGTTTTCTAAGTCAAACCCCGGGTATATCCCTTCAGGAACAACCCCCAGCCGTTGGATCTTCAGTCAAAGAAATGAACGGCTTCGATTCGGGACTGAAATGCCCAATCTGGACCGAACACGGCCTGGCACACGCCCGTGTCCAGGGCCGTGTGCCTCATTCGCCGTCAAAATCGAATCACCTGGAACCTCACACGGGTATCGAACACGCCCGTGTTCGAGCTGACACGCCCGTGTTCCATCTGACACGGCCGTGTATCTGGCTGTGTACCCCATGATTTTCTCCCGTTTTCAACCCGAGCACTGCACGGGTTCTAGGACACGCCCGTGTCCTTGCCCGTGTCACCTTGACACGCCTGGGCTCCAGGCCGTGTACATGGTCTCGACACTTCGTGGCTAAGTGTCGACACGGGTCGACACGCCCTGCGACACGCCCGTGTCGCAGGCCGTGTGCCATGTCTCGACACACTGTCGACACCAAAGTGTCGACTTCGCGGGACGAGTGTCGACACGGGTTGACACGCCCTGCGACACGCCCGTGTCGCAGGCCGTGTGCCGTGTCTCGACACAACGTCGAAGCACTGTGTCGACTTCACCGCTAAGTGTCGACACGGGTCGACACGCCCTGCGACACGCCCGTGTCGCAGGCCGTGTGCCCAGTCTCGACACAATGTCGAGACCAAAGTGTCGACTTCACGCCTTAGTGTCGACACAGGCTTGACACGCCCTGGGACACGCCCGTGTCCCAGGCCGTGTGCCTGCAGCCAGAACTCAAACTGGCCCAAATTATTCCCCTCTGCTCCTTTGAGTTTCGGGGTGTTACAGACTATCGAGCACTAAACAGGCTGACCGTCTGAAATACTTATCCACTCCCAAGGATAAACGAGTTGTTCGATCAGCTGGAGGGAGCCCATTATTTCTCGAAGCTGGACTTGAGGTCAGGCTACTACCAGATGCGGATCCCGGAGGAGGATATTCCGAAGACGGCTTTCAGTAGCAGATATGGACTGTATGAGTTCATCGTGATGCTCTTCGGGCTCACGAATGCTCCATCAGCATTTATGAGCCTCATGAACCGGGTCTTCGAGACTTATTTGGATATTTTTATCATAATATTCATAGACGACATCCTTATCTACTCTAGAATGGAGTAGGACCATGCACGACACCTGGCACTGACCTTGGAGAGATTGCGGGAGCATCGCCTCTATGAAAAGTTCAATAAGTGTCAGTTCTGGTTGAAGGAGGTGCCTTTCCTGGGCCACATTATCAATGGAGCTGGGTTAGCGGTGGACCCTACAAAGGTACAAGCAGTCAGGGATTGGCCACAACTGAAGACGACCACGGATGTGTGGAGTTTCCTGGGGCTTGCCGGTTATTACCGAAAATTTGTGGAGGTGTTTTCTCGGATTGCCCTTCCACTCACTTCATTGACGAAGAAGGATGTGCCCTTTGTATGGACGCCACAGTGTGAGGCAGCCTTCCAGGAGTTGAAGAACCGACTCATCTCAGCCCCTATTCTTCCCCTTCCATCTGGGAAGGAAGGATTCCAGGTGTATACTGACGCACCATATCAGGGGATGAGAGTGGTGCTGATGCAGAACGGACATGTCATAGCATATGCCTCCCGCCAGTTGAAGACCCATGAGAAGAACTATCCAGTGCATGACCTGGAGATGGGAGAAGTTGTAATCGCATTGAAGATATGACAACATTACCTCTACGGAGTCCACTGTAATATATACTCAGATTATAAGAACCTTAAATACGTGGACACGGAGAAGGAACTGAACATCAGACAGAGGCGGTGGGTGGAGTTTCTATCTGATTATCAGTACGAGATGCACTACAACCCGGGGAAGACGAACGTGGTAGCGGATACACTGAGTAGGAGAGCCGCCACAGCGGGAGCAGAGCCTTAGCTGATGTCTATGGAACTACTGCAGAGACTAGAGGACATGCACATTACTCTGGTGTCATCTGACGACCCTAAGCTCTATGAGGAGTACTTGGCCGCGAAGGGCGTCACCGATGACATCAGAGATCGAGTCAGAGAGGGATAGAGGCAGGATGCCAAGGTAGAGCCCATCTTCCAGGCCATAGGGGCAGGCACTGAAGGAAACAACACACTGAGGGATGGCCTGGTGTGCTTCAGAGGATGGCTGTATATATCGGAGGGAGGTCAGATCCGGGAGGACATTATGACGGAGGCGCACTGCAGCCGGTATTCTGTGCACTCGGGGATCACAAAGATGATGGTTGATTTGAAGAAGACTATGTTCTGGCCGGGCATGAAGAAGGATGTCACTTACTTCGTGACCCATTGTGAGACATGTCCGCTAGTGAAGGCGGAGTGCAGGAACCCCGGAGGACAGTTGCAGCCACTCCCGGTGCCGGAGTGGAAGTTTGATGACGTAGCCATGGACTTCATACATGGTCTTCCCCGGTCTCAGACAGGGAACAACTCGATCTGTGTGATCGTTTATTGGTTGACGAAGGTGGCTCGATTTATACCGATCAGGAAGGACGATTCAGTGGGAGTACTGGTGCAGAAGTTTGTGGAGCAGTTCATTCGCTACCATGGCGTGCCCAGGTCAATAGTGTCAGATCGTGATGGGAGGTTTACATCAAGGGAGTGGCTGTCAGTTCAGGCATACTTGGGCACCCGACTGACCTTTAGAACAGCCTTCCACCCTCAAACGGATGGGCAGACAAAGCGCACAAATCGGATATTGGAAGACCTGCTACGTCTATGCATTCTAGACCGAGGAGAGCTATGGGAGAAGATGCTGCCACTGGTAGAGTTCTCATACAACAACATTCTTCAGGCCAGTATAGGTATGGCCCCCTATGAGGCTCTATATGGACGGAGGTGCAGGACTCCCCTGTCATGGATACAGGATGAGGACCCAAAGGTCCTGGGCTCGAAATTTATAGAGGACACCCAGGCCCAAGTGAGACTGATATAGGATTGGATGTTGGAGGCGCAGAGCAGACAGGCCAAATATTACGACGTGCGGCATCGACATGTGGAGTTTCAGGTAGGAGACAGAGTGTTTTTGAATATACGACCGATGCATGGAGTCTCTCGAGTTCGCGGGCGGAGGAAGAAGCTCAGCCCGAGATACATGGGGCCCTACAGGATCCTGGAGCGGATCGGCCCCTTAGCATATAGGCTGGAGCTGCCGCTAGAGCTGGAAGGCTTGCACGATGTTTTCCATGTCTCCTCCCTCAGGAGGGCCCTATTACGTCCAGAGCAGCAGATAGACACCACAGATGGGCCAGTAGCATCTGACCGGTCAGTGCACATGAAGGCTGTCCGGATTGATGACACGGGTATGCGGGTCTTACATCGCAAGAAGGTCCCAATGTTCAAGGTTCTTTGGAGAAATCACAGCCAGGAGGAGCACACTTGGGAGCCCCAGGACTTGATGCAGCAGCGGTACCCGGAACTCTACAGTCAGGTATTGCTCGCAGCCTTTCAGGATGTTATAATTTTTCTTGCATACTTGAAACCCCATAGGCCTAACTAGAATTTCGAGGACGAAATTTTTTGTTATATATTGGGATTTGTAACATCCCATTTCCGACTAGACCCCCAAGGGTGGTTTTGGTAATGTCAAAACCCTAGGAAGCCCAAGGGACCAAGTGAAGTAGGCCAAGGTGAAAATCACCTTGGTCTGCCTATAGCTCAGCCCTATATCAGCAAGGGGAGATCTGAACCGTCAGATCCTATAAGAGGAAATAAATGGCCACACAAATTCCCTGAAAACAACTATTCCGGGTCTGATACGCTCGTATCGTCCCAGACACGCCCGTGTCGCCAGGCGTGTTGTCAGCCCGATGATCATTGAGCTCAGGTCGACGATCGTCGAGCTCATTTCATAGAACAGGGGGGAACACGCCCCCGACACGCCCGTGTTGCCAAGAATGTCATCAGCCTGACGATCGTCGAGCACATTTCATCGAGCCCAGCTCTACGATCGTCGACTTCATTTTGCAGAACAGGGGGGAACACGCCCTCGACACGCCTGTGTTGCCAGGCATATCGTCAGCCCGACGATCGTCGAGATCATTTCATCGAGCGCAACTCGACGATCATCGATTTCATTTCGTAGAACAGAAGGGAACACGCTCACCCGACACGCCCGTGTCGGGTGATACATGCCTGTGTCACAGCCGTGTCACCAGGCGTGACACGGCTGTTCTGGGCAGAATCCCTGTGAGGAGGAGGGAGAAATAAGGAAGGAGAGGGAAGGAAACGGTTCGTCAAAAGCCACATTTAATGGCTGAATTCAATTTCCCAGGGAAGGGGAGAAGTTTCCAGCCGTTTCTCCCGGCCATTAGACCTGATTCAGCACCCCCTCCTCCATGGACGAGCCTAGCCATTAATGTCTTTGAAGGACATTGATGATCCAACCCCTCCTCTCCCAATCTGAGGCTTTAAACACCACCAGTGGGTTGAGAGAAGCCTTTCACAATCCTTACCTGAAGAAACCGAACCTCCCCACCTTGCAGTTGCAGAAACCGAGCGACGCAACTTTCAGAAATGGCTTCCCGACGATCTTCCCGACTTTAGGCCGCCGACAAGGTCCAATCCTTCTCCTCTCTATGCGTGCTAGATCTAGACTTGTTTAGGTTGAGAAGTCGGGCTCAAACGAGCCAGATCGGAGAGAATATTTCCTTGAATTTCCATGAAAAATGGTGGTGAGAGTTCGCTGGAAACCGCCGCCTCCGGCGGCATGGTCGCCTCCAAACGCTAGCCACCACCTCAACAGAGGTGGTGGTGGTGGCTGGCCAGGGAGGTGGTCAGGGTGGCCGGAAAGTCGGCTGGAAGAGGCTCCAGGTCGGGCCAATCTTGGCCCTTGGCTGGAGGTTGAGGATGAACGGATGCCGTCCGTTTTGATCTAGTATTTAATAATATTGATTTCCTGGAAATTATTAACAGTAGATGGTTTTAATTATTAAAAATACTTAGAGGCCTCTACTGCAAATATGCTCAACATGAAAGTTGTAGCTCTAGGTCTCTAGTTTATTTTAAAAATGGTTTTCACTCAATTTGGAGTGCTGGTTAGACCACAGCACTCATTTTGATGCAATCTATCTATAGGGCTGTCCAGAGATTAAAATGAATGCCCACTCTTCGTCCCTTGTCCAAATGACCTGAAATTTGGGCAGGGGGTTACCATTAGCCATACCTAGAGTCTGTCCAAAAATGGGAAATTTTGGAGATACTTTGCCTAAGGTGTTTGTTTTAATTTAATAAAGTTAGAGTAATTTATTTAAGTGATCAAATGACCTCCAAACCCTACCAAATTTTGGTGAGTGATCCCTGGCTATAAAACATAGCTCTGTACAAAATTCCAACTCATTTGGATGAGTTTTGAGTAGGAAATCACCTATCCATAGCTAGGCATTAATGAGGCGTTTTGAGTAAAAAGTGCACTAAGAGTTTGGAACGGTCAAATCACCTCAACAGAGGCTGATATTTTGACCACTGACTTAGAAGGGTTATTATAACCCACTTGGAGAAAAATGGTGTGGTTTAGGGTTGATTTACCCTAGGATCCAAACTCAAACCCTAAAGGGAGGGTTTTGAGGGTTGTGAAGGACATGGGGGCAAATGCCCTCGTATTTCCTTGAAACTCAGTAGAGTCACGTTAGCATAATATAAATCGTCTAGATGGAATCTAGGAGGATTTGGAGATAGGTAGAGACCTCAAAACCCTAACCTTAGTTTTCAGGTAAAATCTCAAATGAGTAAAATCAGTCACTAAACATTATTTAAAAGCTATGAAACTCGGGTAGAGTGAGTTTTGGAATGGGCAGAACCTACATCAATTTTACTGGAATTTTATGATGTTTATTTCTAGCACTTCATTTGTAAAGTTTGCTATAGCCCTAACTGACGTTTTAATTATTTAGATCTTTCTGTTCATTGAAACCCCATGAAATCTTGGTAGTAAGTGCTTTAGTTCAGAATGGTTGCCCCTGAATTTTTGTATAATTTTTAGTTGAGTAAATCTAGTACTTCATTCACAAATGTAAAAAAGGGGTTTTATGGTTTAAAAATTAATTATGGATGATATTGCTGTTGAAAAATTATGAGACTTAGGAATTGAGATTTTCAGGCCATTATATGCTTATAGACATTTATTCATGATTTTTAGAATCTTAGTTACGACACTTTCTTTATATGTCCCCCTTATGGAGATTTTTTTCATAATTAATTTATTCAGAGATTAATACTTGCTAAAAAGTTATGAAACTTGGCCAATGCTATTTTTAAGCTTGTATCTGCATAGTATAATTAATTTATAATTTCTGGATGGATAGTTTCTGTACTTGATTCATAAATAATGAAAGATAGAAAATATTGCTAAAATAGTTTAGTGCCCTTTTGATGATATAAAAAATTGTGATACTTTGGATTTACCATATTGAGATAACATAATATTTATAATAATTTTGTTGGATATCTTTCACGAGTACTTAGGGTAGTTCATGTTCAAACCGGTAGCCCTTAGAATTTTTGAGGAAATTAATTAAATGTCGGATAAATTAGAAAAATTATTATTCTCTGATTTTAGACTAAACTTGTTATGATATACCTCTGGTAAATTTTATAGGAGATTAGGAAGACAAACCGGAGTACTTCCTTTATACATCCCATATAGTATAGGGTGGTCTGCATATAGTAACTGCGGAAACTGAACTAGAGTGGGTAAGGAATTTGAAGAGTTGAATCCTTAGTAGGTTGCTGGTTTGGGTAAATAAATGAGAGATCTGATCAAGGGTAGAAATCAATAATAATAAGTGCCTTGCGAAAGGGAGCTTTGGGCGTAATCCCATCATAGTTTCTAGTGACTTCGAGAGCCCTTCACGGGGAATACCTTGGGCAGTCCTGGGCTAACATAAACCTTAGGAATAATTTGGGCAAGAGTAACCCTAATAATAGTTCCACCTTACACTCACACTTGTACACGTAGGGAGATGAATTGGTAGTGAAAGGATAGCGTAGGCCCGTGGCCTAAGGGATTACTGGTAGAGTTAAATGGACTCGGTATTGATTTGGAAGTCTGGGGAGCTGGATGCTCGGGGACTTGGAAAAATGAGACATGATTAGTCCAGGGAGCCTTGGGCTCGGGAACATGGTGAACTAGTAGGCTTGGTAGTATAAAGTGTTGGAACACCCTATTACTAATTTGGGTCAGGATCACTATGTCTCTAGGATTCTATGTTTTGACCTTCTGTATAGATTATAGGTCAATTAGAATTGAGTCCAAGGGATCAGGAGTCTAGGTTTGGAAGCTGCCCTGAAGACCTAAGTTTTTCTGGAGACCAAGTCCAAATCGTCGAGCTCAGCACGACGTTTCGTCGAACTCCGGTCGACGATCGTCTAGCTCAACCTTGGTAGATCGTCGAGCTCCATTCGACGATCGCTGAGCTCAAGCCTCAAAATATCGTCGAGCTCTGGTCGACGATCGCTGAGCTCAACTTCTCAATATCGTCGAGCTCCATTCGACGATCGCTGAGCTCAGGTCGACGATTTTGACTCTGAACTGGATCCTTATCTCTGAGCTCAGTTCGACGATCTTTGAGCTCAGATCGACGACTTCTTTGCTGCTTGCATTTTCTTTTTCGCTGAGCTCAGCTCGACGATAGCAGAGCTCAGTTCGACGATTTCAGTTGACCTTCAGAATTCTAATTCAAAATCAGATAGAAGTTATTCTGCATTTAAGACAGAAGATCTGCCAGCCGTTTTCATTTACTTCTGGAGCAAGTTTCAAGGGATTTTTCAAGGAATAAATCAGTGGACTTTCCTTCAGAACATAATATACAATTAAGGCTGTAATTAATTCAGGCCAACGGCTATCTTTGACAGAGCAATTTTCTATTCAGACTCAGAGAATAAAAGATAGAATGTTTTTTGAATCAAAAAGGAGACAGACAAGAATAAGAGAATAGAGAAAGACAAGTAGAGGACACCTCTCTATACACAGAGACTCTCTCAATCTTCTGTCAACAAGAATTCAGAAGAACACTCATCAAAAAGAGATCAAGCTTTCAAACATTCTTCAGATCTCTTCAGCTCTCAAGTGTTCAAGGACAACATCATCTCAAGACTCCAGACACTCAACATTTCAGCTTGCTGAAATCATCATCTGCTGGAGATCTATTTTTGAAGGCCTATCACCCTCAGCAAAGCTCATCTTCCTGAAGTTTTCAAGGACTCAGGGGGAGCTTTGACAACATCACTGAATCCACATAGTCTTCTCAGTTGCTTGAGAAAGAGAAGACTGCCATAACTCTCTCACCCCCAATCTGTAAAGGGTTTTTCAAACTCCCTTCAAAAGTTTGAATCTGGTTTTTGAGCACCTTGTCAAAAGCTCATTGGTGGCAAGACACCTGATCAAAAAATCTGATCTGGTTTTTGAGCACCTTATCAAAAGCTCATTGGTGCCCAGGACACCTGATCAACTCATCCTGCAGTGGATTCCTACCTAGGGTGGTAGAAGAGTGGATGTACCCAAGTTGGGGAACCACTATATTTCCTTGTGTCATCTGGTTGTGCATGTTTTCTTTTTGTTTCTGGCCTAGATTTTCTTGTGCTTAGTTTCTGCATAGATTAGATTTGTGGTTAATTTTACCTCTGCTTCCCTGCTTACACTCATTACAGCAATTGTTGTAAAGCTTTGCAAAAAGTTTTCTTTGTGTTTTCAAAAAGCACCATATACTCTATTCACCCCCCCTTTAGAGTATATCAGATCTAGTTTCCCCTTTCATAAAGAGCCGGAGGCTCGGTACTATAATTAGATACAAACTATCATGGTTGTATGTGCATAACAGTGGTGGGTCCTCGTTATTGGATGATCGATCACACTGTCGTCGGTATGTTGAATCGGGAGACTAGCTGGTTTGTTAGGAATAGTATGGAAACGTACGTGAGGGGCTAGACGGGGTAGTGTGATTACCAGTGTAGGAGTGGAGAGGCCCAACCCACTGTCTCCGTTTTGCCACGGCGTAGGCTCCTGAGAGTTTAGCTAACTCCAAAAAGGGGAACTAAAGGTCTGTGCGCATAGAGCCGTGTGTTGGAGTTGCACTTGCATGTGCATACCATAACATACTTGTATGTCATAGCATAATCATTGCATTTAACCCCTGACACCTATCGTATAAAATGGTATGGGACGTTATATTCGATAGTCCCCGCAAAACGACCCCTTGGTCTATAGGGGTAATCCCTATAAATCAACGGTTATATTTCTCGCTGCGCTTACTTTCTCTTCTTATTGCCTTTACTTACTTGCTACTCCTTACTGTTTACTTTTGTTACATACTTGTTTACTCATGTTTATTGTGATACCCCTGTCATACCTTATTATTTTATTCCTAAGGGTAGATGTCACCTGCTTGATTACGCCCTGCTTTTGGTCCTCCTTTTCACTCCTTTCCACCCGATGCCTAGGAGCCACGGGTAGAGGGGTGGGGTATTGTCGACTGAGTATAGTTTGACTGACGGTCGTTTGACCACCATATTTTAGGTGCTCCGGATGGGAGACAGGGAACAGCCACAGGAGACGCGACACCAGCAGGGTATGGTGCAGATGGAGATGAGCCAGTGTAGCTCGGGTGGACAGGCATCCAGATCCGTGAGTGGAGCCGAGTATTAGTAGTTTTATGTTTATGAGTGGATTGTAGTGAGGCTATCATGTACCGGGCTTAGGCCCGTTTTCACTTTCTGGTGTGGACTATTTATTTGTCAGGTGATTTCCACCTTTATACTATTGTGGGCTTGGATGATTACATTTTCATTCATTATACATTCTGTCGATGGTGATCGATTTGGCCGGCAGTATCGGCGTTTTGTAGTGATGACCTTCCCGGGTGCGAAGGTGTCACCGCAAAGCGGCGGTTCTGGGCCTAAGACCCAGGTGGTTGTTGCAAAAAAAATGGGGTCTTACAGTGTTCCCCCCTCAGCAGAGCCCTCTCGGCAAAGATTGATCTTGCATAGCCCTTCTGGCGAGCTGGGACTAGCCCCTCTTGACGTAATAGGTCCCCTCCTGGTGAGCTAAGCCTTGCTACTCCCAATCCATAAATATCATGTCTAAGCAGAGCGACCCAGGTTGCAAGGATCAATTGCGCGAGGCGCTCGCAAGCTTCAAGGTCGCGCCAGATGGGTCCCGGTCCACGCAGGTCTAGCACACAGGGGGCGGGCCGAGAGACGCCTAGACCTAAGTCTCGTAAGCACCACGGGGAAGCTCCTTGAGTAAAGGAGGCGATCACCGCTCGTGGACCAATTAACTAAGGTGTGATTGATTTTTTAAAAACTAAGTCCTTAAGAACCGCACAATCTCACTAGCGAGGAATGGGTTATGAGGCGGCGAGCGGGAAGGCTGAGTTGGGTCGCGAGTACACAAAAGAGAGGAAGGAGTACCAAAATCAATAAGAATTCTTGAAAAAGGGCATGTATTCTTATTTGCAAAAACTTACAAGGATGGGGTTAAGCCCACATTTACATTATAACAAGGAAAAAGAAAATACATGGACAACAAAAAGAAAGAAAGAAGTGCAGTGATGCGTGTAAATCGGCAAGCGCACCGGTCGCACAAGTAATAAAGTTTTGGGAATAAATCCCCGAGTGTCGGTCTCTTGAGGAATGCAATTAGCGTAGAACGGCAACAGTACAGAGAATATCATTATGAGAGTTATAAAAAGAAAAAAAAGGAAATAAAGGACTTGGGAGATTGTGGATGTTTGATCTACTGAACTAGTAAAAGCTATGCAGGTCGAAGGCACCGCTTCGCAAGGTGGAGTGGGTTTGTCGGCCGTGATGCCGAACTTCAGCTGGACGAGTGGAAGGGAAGCTAATGGATTGAAGTGTTCTTGTGTGGAGTGCAATCGGATAAGACACGGGAATGGAGTGGATGTGGGGTGAGCGAGGCACATTCACAGACAATACTCACAAGCAGAAGAAAATACCAACATTCCATTAGCTATAAAATAAACTTGATGTTCATGGATGTAAATGTTCATTACACTACTCAAAACATTCATACTATAGAGAAAGGGGAAGAGGAGTTAACCAAAAGAGAGTGAAGATCCACCACGGGTCATGGCAGGAGTAGCGAGTTGTCAATCCACTTCCGGGCTCAGTCCAAGGAGGCTTCCGGTACCAACGAGCTGTCACCTCGAAGGCCTTTAAGTCCGTTCTCTAGGTTGTCTACTTCACCAACTCCGGAGGAAAGCTTGGAGTTGAAGTCATCAATGGCCGAGGGCTTCGCCGGAGAGTTGAAAAGCTTCGGAGTAGTTGGCAATGGCATCCCGATGAAGGTGGAGGTGATGGAGCAGCTGGAGAAGTGAAAAGGCGATTCCCGCGCACTCTCCGATCGCAGAAGATGACAGGCGTTGACCTAAATCGCGGAGCAGGGCTTTAAATACGGAGGCAGCAGAAGCAGTGCGCACGATCAGTGGCGCACGACCAGTGGTCGTGTGCACTGTCGGTCGATGATCGTGCCACTTTTCCAAATAGACCTGCAACCTGGACAAGAAGCATCAGCATATATGCGCACGAGCAGTGGCGCATGACCAGTGGTCGTGCGCACTACGGCCAGTGCTCGTGCGATTACCTAGACATGATTAGGAAAAAGGGAGTGTAATGCGCACGATCAGTGGCGCACGACCAGTGGTCGTGCGCAATAAGTGCAGTGGTCGTGCACATTATTCCTGCATCGTTGGTGTCTCCCGAGCGGTTCCGGAGCACACACACGACCCCTACACCAGCAGAAGAGGCAGATAGGCCAACAAAACATGCACACCACATCCCCGAGATAGGGCTAAAGAATAACAAAAATACAGAAACACAGAAAGCACACAGAAACGGGCCTACAGTGCACTTAATCGTGAAATATGTACATAAGCACATATAAGCAATAAAGGCTCTCAAGTGAAGTGCTAAGACGATAAAACTAGCCCAGATGAGTCCAAAAATCAGTGTAAAATATGGAATCATCACACCCCCAGACTTAACCATTTGCACGTCCCGAGCAAATCATCACTCCGTGGACTAGAAAATAGCTAACTTGCTCAGAAATTTCAAAAAGAAGTAAGACGAGAAATCAAATACATCATGGGAATAGAAGAGATAATAGAAATTTTTTTTAATTATACGACGTAGTTTAAACTATTCGACAGACATAAATAAATACTGTAATTGGTCAAAATTAGAATTCTGGAGGATCTTGCGATCATGTGTAGGAAGAAAGTAGGCAGGCCACTAAGGTGAGCATTGCCAAAGTTCGGGACTCATGATCACCTCCAAAGGAATCCACCAATGTCGGTGACCATACGCTTGCACGTTCACACTCTCTACACGGCGCGGGTTAGACTCAAGCGTGAATCAGTAGGACTTGTAGGAGAAAATGGGGCTTAGGCGACGACTTGGTAGGCAAAGATAAACATGAAGGTTATACGCAACCAAAGCTAGCGAATAAAACCCAAACCAATACAGCCACTTAGAAATGAACGGGACACACGCCCCTAGACTTAGCTTGAAAACCGGGTGTGAACACGGCTGAACCCGACCAAAATCAATAAAGAGGATGGGGATCGAAATCTCAAAGCAATTCTTTCATATTTTTCTCTTTTGCGCTTATCGGCTTTTATTTTTGTTAATTTTTTTTTCTTTTCTGCGCTAGTAATCCCCAAACAGAGTAATCAAAATGTGAATGAATTCAGCACCCCCAAAAACAATGTCCACTTATCACAACCTCGGCAAAAAGTAAATACAAATCAGCTCAAGCATTTGATTGCGATGGTGGGTTTAGCTTCATGTCTTGGTGAAAGTGAGTGGAGCTGGATCAAAGGAAGGGTAGGCACAAATTTGGCATGCAACGGTTAACAGGTAGGAAAGGCTAAAACAAGGCTCAAACTAGCCAAAAGGAAGGCCTACGTCATGCTCACGCTTGACTAACCATGCACCAATGCTTCAAGAGTAGCTTAGGGCAAGTTCTTAGCCACCGATAAAGATGATCCTTCCTCCCGACTCGAGCAATACGAGTCTAGTGGCGGCTACACACATTCCTACATTATCGTTCGATTACCCCAGATTCAGATTTTGAGCGGTACAAAAAATAGTTACGGTTGCAGAAAAAGATATATCTACGAGCATAAAGAAAAATTAATTCTATCCTAAATCTACACAAACCATGAGTATTCGATTAGGAGCACTGCATGAGTTTCGAACTACTAAATTCTGAAATCCTAAGCCAATACCACTATTTTAAAGTTTACACAAAACAATAAATTTGACTCGGGTTGTGCGCGTGGGTAAGAGCGCACTCGTGTGGGTGATTCAGTGTGTGCAACATAAATCAAGAAATAAGTAAACAAGAAACTGGTATGCAACAGAAAGTATGGTGTAGTGACCACAGGCATGCTCTCCCCCCCAGACTTAAAGTCAACAACTAGAAAAAAAATCAGCATGTCATATTTGATAAAAAGCTAGGGTAGGAAGTACCTATGCTCAAAATTGAGTATACCAGTCGTGCAATGAGATGTCCAAGTGCGGCCAAGTTGCCGCGCCTCAAATATTCCTGCACCTGCGATTGAAGGATGCCAGCCAACAAAATATGGAAACAGGAATATATGAATATATAAAAATAAATCAAAACACAGCATAGGACCAAACGGTCCTACTTGGGTTGTCTCCCGAAAGCCCTTTTGTTTACTGTCCTTAAGGTGGACCAAATACCTGTATTAATAGTTCAAAAAGTATATAGATATATATCAAAAAAAAAGAAAAACAACAGTCGGCTCCCAGATGGGCTCTCACAAAAATAGAGTAGTTGTCTTGCTCAGAAAATATTAACAATAGAAAAGAAACAGAAGGCGTGGTAGACTAGCTCAGTGGTGAGCTCCACTCACTCCCCCTCACTATCACTGTCGTGAATCTCGATGGGCGACGGACGTGGACCAGGTGCTGATGGGGCGACACGAGTGGGCTGAGGTTGAATGTTCAACCCGCCTCGCACTGCTTGCTGATAAATAAAATCCTGCATCCAAAACTGGGAAGCTTCCAGATCAGCAAGGAGCTCGGACAAATATGGGACGCCCCGCTCTTGAGCTGAGCTGAACTGGAGGCTAGATTGCCCCTCATGCTTTATGGGAGGCCTCAGTTGTTGCTGACTCTGCTGCGGTGGCACTCCTGCACTCCGCCTACCCAAAGCGGAAGATTCACCCGGCTCTCCTTCATCTTCCCCTTCATCTCTACCCGCAGGAGCATCACCAGGCATGCGGACAATAAACTTCCGGCCACCTTTTCTTCCAACCACTCGTAGCAAATGGCAACTCACCAGGTTGGCCCTGGAGATCATGGATGGGGCAGTGACCTGCACCATCGGAGGTAGCTGGCTCCAAACTTCCAAACTTTTGGCGATGCGGGTAATGTAGTAAGCACCCCCGATCGCGCCCGCGAGACCATAAGTGGCTTCGTGGTGGACGAAATAGGACAGCATATACCCCAAATGGAGGGGGTACTGCTGCTGCATGCTACATAAGGAGATCAAATCCTGCCACAACACCACATTCTTGCTCAGGGCCCTAGCGGTGAGTGAGTGACTAAGCAAATGCTGCATAAACCTGAGAGCGGGGGAGACAATCTTCGTTGACTTGGCACGGCGGGCTACGTACTCCTCGTTTCCTCCGGTCAGAGAATGCCAAGCGGACCGCAGAGTCACACCCTCTGGAAAATCAATGCACAATTCGGGGAAATTAATCTGGGATGCCACTGCCTCGGAATAGACGCCTGCATGAATGGCAAGCTCCGGCAAAGTGACAGTGAAGACATTTCCCATCATTCGAAAGGAACAAGTGGGGAGATAGCGGTTGTCCGCCGTTGTCCCCCAAGTGAATGTGGAAAGGAATTCCAAAGTCAATTCCCGGAAGCCAAGCTCATCGCACTCAGACAACTTGCTCCAAAAATCGAAAGAGTAGAGAATGAGCACGGCCTCTGATAATGCACCGTCATCCCCAATGGAACACAGCTCGTTCCAGTCAACAAGCCGCTGAGAGAGGAATGGCTTGTCCTTCAAGGAATTATAGCGTTGAGTATGCTCTGCCTTAGCAAAGGTTCCCATTCTTCCCAAGATCTGAGCAGGGGTTGCTGAAGCACGACCGGATCGTTGATAGGCCTTGACTATAGGGCGGCGTCTAGGCTCCATTGCAGCACAGCGAGGAAGAGAGATATGAAGTTGAGGGATCCTACCGGAGGAGAGAGAGCCGAACCACCGGAGAGGAATCAGAAGAGGATGAGCGCCGACAACGCACGCGCAGCGGACCAAGCGGGAGATTAGGGCGCACACACAGTGGACAGCGGCTGGAATTAAAAAGAAACCGGGCATGCGCACGACCAGTGGTCGTGCGATTATAAGTAGTGCGCACGACCAGTGGTCGTGCGCAGTGAAATTTTTCACACGCCCGAGTTTTCAGTCTATTTCACACTGCTGACCACGTGGTGCAACTGAGAGCTCATCACGCAGCTGGGCTACCACACCCAAATAATGAAACACAAACAAAAATTTAACGAAAGAAACACTAGCCTAGATAACTGTTGGGTTTATTGTCTCCCAACAGGACTTATTCAAAATCTGAGCATTTCCTAACTGATGGGCGAATGAAACTGGAAATGCTCAGGCAGAGGTTCATGGTCGCGCTGCGGTAGTGGGTACTGGAATGGAGATAGAACATAATCCCCAATACCTGTATACGTATACCTATCGTAGGTGTCAGGCATGGGCAGACAGTAACTTAGGAAGCTCATCGGCTCCAACTTCACCTGCATCTGGTCACAATAAGTCCTAGGCCGCATTACAGGCCCTTGCACTGATTGGATCAATTCCACAATGTGGTCCTGCATGGAAGTAGACATGAGAGCAGGGTCATGAAATAAACTAGAAGAATAACATAAACGAACCTCGATCTTGGGGATGATCCCGGAGTCATCCCCCGTCGGTGAAATTGAGAGCGCTTCAAAATAGCTGTCTAGGCTGGTGCAAGGATGGTCTAAAGCTGCATCTGCCTCATCCATGCCTCGGGCATCCTCACATGGGGTGAAGGTCGCAACCTCTGCCACGGAGTCATCCGCCTCGACTTGATCTAACAGAACGCTGGAAATGCTAATTGACACCTGCGATTCAACCTCGACAGCACTGTCAGAAGAAGAAAGAATGATGTGCAAAGAAGAAGGTGACGGCACGAAGATCGGTAGGACGTTGAGCGCTGGCTCGCCATAAATAATAGATTCTATGCTAAGTGAAGTATGCAGTTCAGGAGTATAAATAGCAGTGTCGGAATGGGGATAAGCACATGTATTGGTGCACATACCTTGGATGTCCTTTCCATAACAGAGAGATGGCAATGGTGCATACCCCGATATAGAAGGGATGCTGCCCAAGGTTGAAGTGGAGATAATCCGAAAATCTGGCTCGTCATCCACCTCTAGCTCAGCTAGGTACGCGGCGCAATCCTTCAATGCATGATCCCATCTTCGACAAAAAAGGCACTGCTTAGCCGGCTTCGGCGGTGCAACGGGTGCGGAAGCTGAATAAAAGTACTGCGGCAATGGCTCCGCAGGTCGGTAGCTGACCGGCTTATGTCGACGATATGTCGATTCATGAATTTCCTGGCTACTATACTTCTGAGGGCATCTGTCGCTAGCATGCGAGATGTATCCACAATGACGGCAATTGATATTGAAATTGGCCCACATTGAAGCGATTTCAAATATAAGGGATACAACTACTTGGCATAGATTCTGCGAATAAAACTAACAATTCCATCTGACGGAATAACAACACAAGAGAAAAGGGATCAAAAACAACAAAACAAAACAATACAACTCGTATAACGAAATTCTCAGTCATCCGGAGTCGCTCTACAGTTGCAACTCCCCGGCAACGGCGCCAAAAACTTGATGCGTGTAAATCGGCAAGCGCACCGGTCGCACTAGTAATAAAGTTTTGGGAATAAATCCCCGAGTGTCGTTCTCTTGAGGAATGCAATTAGCGTAGAACGGCAACAGTACAGAGAATATCGTTATGAGAGTTATAAAAAGAAAAAAAAGGAAATAAAGGACTTGGGAGATTGTGGATGTTTGATCTACTGAACTAGTAAAAGCTATGCGGGTCGAAGGCACCGCTTCGCAAGGTGGAGTGGGTTTGTCGGCCGCGATGCCGAACTTCAGCTGGACGAGTGGAAGGGAAGCTAATGGATTGAAGTGTTCTTGTGTGGAGTGTAATCGGATAAGACACAGGAATGGAGTGAACGTGGGGTGAGCGAGGCACATTCACAGACAATACTCACAAGCAGAAGAAAATACTAACATTCCATTAGCTATAAAATAAACTTGATATTCATGGATGGAAATGTTCATTACACTGCTCAAAACATTCATACTACAGAGAAAGGGGAAGAGGAGTTAACCAAAAGAGTGTGAAGATCCACCACGGGTCGTGGCCGGAGTAGCGAGTTGTCAATTTGCTTCCGGGCTCAGTCCAAGGAGGCTTCCGGTACCAACGAGCTGCCACCTCGAAGGCCTTTAAGTCCGTTCTCTAGGTTGTCTACTTCACCAACTCCGGAGGAAAGCTTGGAGTTGAAGTCATCAATGGCCGAGGGCTTCGCCGGAGAGTTGAAAAGCTTCGGAGTAGTTGGCAATGGCCTCCCGACGAAGGTGGAGGTGATAGAGCAGCTGGAGAAGTGAAATGGCGATTCTCGCGCACTCTCCGATCGCAGAATATGACAGGTGTTGACCTAAATCGCGGAGCAGGGCTTTAAATATGGAGGCAGCAGAAGCAGTGCGCACGATCAGTGGCGCACGACCAGTGGTCGTGAGCACTGTCGGTCGATGATCGTGCGACTTTTCCAAATAGACCTGCAACCTAGACAAGAAGCATCATCATATATGCGCACGAGCAGTGGCGCACGACCAGTGGTCGTGCGCACTACGACCAGTGCTCGTGCGATTACCTATACAGGATTAGGAAAAAGGGAGTGTAATGCACACGATCAGTGGCGCACGACCAGTGGTCGTGCACAATAAGTCCAGTGGTCGTGAGCAGTATTCCTGCATCGTTGGTGTCTCCCGAGCGGTTCCGGAGCACGCACACGACCCCTACACCAGTAGAAGAGGCAGATAGGCCACCAAAACGTGCACACCACATCCCCGAGATAGGGCTAAAGAATAACAAAAATACAGAAACACAGAAAGCACACAGAAACGAGCCTACAGTGCACTTAATCGTGAAATAGGTACATAAGCACATAGAAGCAATAAATGCTCTCAAGTGAAGTGCTAAGACGATAAAACTAGCCCAGATGAGTCCAAAAATTAGTGTAAAATATGGACTCATCATGTAGCATGGGGGATCAGCGGGCCGAGATCTCGGTAGGCGAGCTCTCCTAAATGGGTTGGTAGGACTCGTCTCCCGGCTTCGGTAATAGAAGGAACAGCTCCGGTTCCACATCGCTCGCCGCGACCCCCACGCCTTCGATCGTCACTAGGCTGGCCCGCTGCTTGGTCTGGAGAGTGTATGTCGCGGCCTTGGTGACGTTCTTCTACATCATCTCTTCCAAATCATAGTTGAAGTAGTGGGCGAGCCGACAGCTGCTGCTTGAGGGCGGCGGTGGAGCGGCAGCTTCCAGTTTTCGCACCCGCACTTGCAGTGCCTCATTCTACTTCTAGACGGTGGCAATTTGAAGGCCGAGGAACTCGACCGTCACTGTGTCCTGAGAAAGGAAACAAAAGAAGTGTGTGTTAGCAGAGGCAATCTAAAGAAAGTCACCTTGTTCGAGTTCCGGGACTTACCGCCCCCTTAAGTATCCGATGAGAATAGCATCAGCCTCATTCGCCCGCTTCCTTTGCTACTCCGCCTCCTCCAATGCGAGGAGGCGAGTCTCATCCTTGTTGTTGGCGAGCTTCTGGAGCGAGGCGGAGTTCCGTTCCATCTGCATGCACCAACAACCCGTCATATGGGCCAGCTCCAGGACGCGTAGCTGGGCCCCCACGCTCTCGTGAACGTGTGTATGCGTGGAATCTTGGTCGTAGACTGCGACGTCCTCCCGTGTATACAGGCCGAAAGAGAAGGCGTAGGCCTCACCACTGGTGGTGTCCTGCTCTAGCCAGCTCGGTAGGAGGGCTTGCGAGCTCTTCTAAGTGTCGCTCGCCATAGCAGAAGTTGCGGTGCGCCCGAGGCACGGGCCTGTCGGCGGGCACCTGCTCTCACACCATGTAGGTGTCGACCGTCTCGCTAGCAGGCCTGCCGATCGAAGCGCAAGGAGTGATGACAGCTTCAGGCTGTTGATACACTAGGGCCTTGCCTTTTTCCAGAGATGCGGGAGGTGCACCACCCACGGTCTTCTACTTCTTGGACGGCGGTGGCGGAGGAAGCTGATCGCGGGTGACCCACGTCTGGGGGGCGAGGGCATGGATCTCGTGAAGCGTGGTAGCTGCCGCCTCGGCATGGGCGAGCTCGTCGGCGGCGACTCGCGCACTCTCGTAAGGAGGGTGCAGGGGAAGATCTCGCTCACCTGCAGTAAGAGGGTTAGAGCTGCAAAGAGAAAAGGCTAAGTAAAAAGGATTGAGAGCGAGTGTCTTACCTCCCCCGGGTGAGACAGGGGCGAGAGAATCAAAGTTCCTGCAAAGGAACGCGATCTCGAAGTTCTTCCCCTGGAATAACCCACAGAGCTCGGCTTCATGGACACCAGGCTAGGGGGCGGTAGCTCGCCTCGCTGAGTTGGACCGGCGAGAATGGTACATTGCCGAAGTCGCCTTTGATAAAGACAAACTTCCGGAGCCAGTTTTGGCTCTTGTTTACTGTCTCCCACACGTTGAGGTGGTTGCTGGTGAAGTACACGGAGCCGTCCTTGTTCTCCCGAAAGGAAAACAGCTTGCGGAAGACCGCAAGACTGAACTCGATCCGCTCTTCCCGCAGGAAGCAGGCGAACCCGACCACGATCGCCACCGAGTTGGGGGTCAGCTGCCCTAGGAAGACCCCAAAGTACTTCAATATTTGTCTACCCTCAGGCCATAGGTGAAGCTGGAGGCCCACATCGAAATGCTCTATGGGGATGGCAAGCTCCCCGTCAGAGAGGTCGTTGATCTTCTCCTCCGCCCCTGGTCAACCCGCCTCAAAGCCAGGTGGGATGAAATCGCCGACCACCGTGATGAGCTCGTCCTCATTGAGAGTGGTGGAGAAGAAGGGGTGGTCGGAAAAGGTCCATGCGCACTTGCATCTCGCCTTGGCATCTCCACCGCTGCCTCCCATCTCGCGATCTGCTAAGCGGGTGGGAAGCCAAAGTTCTCGCGAGAAAAGGCGGGCTGAGAATCGCAGTAGTGGAGAAGACACGAAGGGTTTTAAATGCAGTAGGTGGGAAGAAGGGTCGTTGATGCCGGAAGAAGCGTAGGGTTTGCGCACCTGTCGGCATTTTCTAGGAAACCCTAATCGAATGCAACAAAATATATTTTTTAAAAAAACATATGAGCGGGCGTTGCATAGAGTTTATGAAATTAAGTAACGCAATTTTGTAAAGCACGAAATTCACTATGTTGTTAGAAAAATGAAATTTTCTTAATAAAATGGTTCAATTTTAAATCCGGGAAGTAAGCTCGCAACTTTCGTTCTATTCTCTTTGTCGCAGCACAACGAAAATCGTGAACTCCAAATACATTACGGTTTGGAGTTTTCGACGTAGCGTTCGTTGACAAAACTTGGGCGAAAACCCAACAAAGAGTCTATTATCCTACGAGAAAATATAGAGGTGCACACAAGGGAAAAGAAAGAAACAAATACTCACGGAAGAGGCGCCTTCCGTATTCGAAGTCGATGACGATCACGCGAGAAACTCCACGTCACCTTCGATCTCCCACTACGAGGTAGGCTAGGTCGGCCGCTATCGCACACGAGCACCAAGGAGAAATAGCTCACTCTCACACGAAAGTTGTTCCACGGAATGTCATTCACTGTAGAGAAGCCACAAACTTAACAATCTAACCTCACTCGCTCCTCACACTAGAGGCTCTAACGAAATCTCAAGTACAAGAATTAATTGTCACCCACACTCACTAAATGACATCCATTTGGAATACCTTGAATCCCCAGAAGGCTGCAAATGCGAAGAACAGTCTGAGTGCTTCCAACCTTGCAACTAGTGCAAAGGTTTGATCGTAATCAATCCCTTCTTCCTGTCTATACCCATTGGCCACCAGTCTGGATTTATTCTTGATTAAAATGCCATTTTCATCAAGTTTATTTCTGAAAATCCACTTGACTCCATTGACCTTGTGTCTATCTGGTTTGGGAACCAGCTTCCAGACCTTGCACCTTTTGAACTGGTTCAGTTCTTCCTGCATTGCACCAATCCAGAATTGGTCTTGATTTGCATCTTCAAATTTTTTGGCCTCTTCTTATGACAGGAAGATGGAATAGAGTGCTGTATTGAGACTCCTACTTCTGGCCTGTACACCTTGCCTAGCCTCACCTATTATCTACTATGGAGGATGATCTCTAAGATATATGACTGCTGGGGGCAGTCTGACTGCTTCCTACTGATTATCATTTTCTTCAGTAGGTTGGTCTTCATTTCCAGCTTGACAACCCTATGCTTCCTCTGGACAGCATCCCTCTCCACAATCTTCTTGCAAAGCTGGGTCTTTATCCTCGATGGTGAGCTTTTCCATCATGATATCTGTTACTACAGAGCTAGGCAAATAGCTTGACATCACATTGTCAATCATGCATGACTCATCAAACACTACATGGACTGACTCTTCTACAACTTGATTTGTGAAGTTGTAGACTCTATATGTCGTACTGTTATTGTTATACCCAACAAATATCCCCTGATGGGATTTGACAACAAACTTAGTCATTTTTGACTAACCATTGTCCAGGATGAAACACTTGCAACCAAAGATCCTGAATTAGGATATGTTTAGTTTTGTGCCCTTCAAGATCTCATAGGGAGTCTTCTTGTGGCATTTGGTGATAGAAGCCCTATTGAGCACATGACATGCAGTATTAACTACCTCAGCCCAGAAATATTCAAGGAGAGAAGTGTCAATCAATAGTGTCTCCCAGCTTCTATGAGAGTCATGTTTTTCCTCTCAGCTAACCCATTTTGCTGGGGTGTTCTTGGAGAGGAGAACTCTTGATGAATCTCTTGCTCTTCACAGAATGTAGTCATAACAGCAGACTGAAACTCAGTTCCGTGGTCACTTCTCATTCTGACCACAGAGCATGCAAGCTCACTCTGAATTTGCTTGACAAAATCTGAGAAGTTTTCAAGGGTTTCATCCTTTCTTCTAAGGAAGAACACCCAAGTAAACTTGGAATAGTCATCAACCACCACAAGGGTGTAGACCTTCCTACCTAGACTATGAACAAGCATAGGACCAAATAATCCATATGCAGGAGATACAGACATCTCACTGAATCCTTGTCCCCAATGCTCTTGAAGGAGGTCTTAGTCTGCTTGCCCTTTTGGCAAGCAACATAGATACCCTCCTTGGAGCATTTTATTTTGGGACCATTCGTAACAAGCTCATCACTGAAGAGCTGAACAATGGTCTTATAATTCAGATGAGCCAGTCTCTTGTGCCACTAGACACAATATGAGACTTTCTCATCTGCAATAAGCATATAGGGAAACTATTATCTAAGCAAGAAAAATTTAAGCAATAAACATTCTCACTCCTAGTGCCTATTAAGATGACACTTTGGCCACTTAACCTCTTGATGTGGCACTTATCCTTGTGGAAGAAAATGTCATAACCAAGATCATATAGTTGGCTTATGCTTATGAGGTTGTGTTGCAACTCCTCCACACAATCCACCTTTGTGATGATGATTATTCCATTTGAGATATTACCGTAGCCTCTAGTTATCCCCTTGTCCGAGCCTCCTAAAATGACCTTAGGTACATTCTTTATAGTAGTGTACTCCTTCAATAGCTCCTTTGTTCCAGTCATGTGCCTGAAACATCCACTATCCAAGTACCATTTAGGGGATTTGGTACTTGAACTAACCTGAAAAGAACACAAGTCACCTTACCTTAGGACCCCAATTTTTGTTGGGTCCTAGGTTCACATTATCCTTGAAATAACCATGCCTTCCTGCAGAATTCCTGACAGGTTGGCAACCTCTGGACACTGAGGGATTGTGCCAACAATCTACAACATAGTGGCCCACTTTGCCCCAGCACGAACACTCATACATATTATTTCTCCTTTTCTGTTTGGGACCAGCATTTGGTTGAACTGCTTCCTGAATAGTGGGGAGATGTGCTGCTCTATACTTTTGCCTTCTTTCAGCAGCAATTTGACTGAAGGACAGTCTTTCAGTTGGCTGTGCTGGTCTTCTCTGAGAACTACCAGCAACACGTCTGTTTTCAGCTAATATGCATCTGATAGCATCTGAGAATGCCATTCCAGCCCTGCCATAAGACTCACCTTGAGTCACAACTTTTGCTAGATGACCTAGATTTTTAGCAGCAGTAATATCTTTGAGTTTTGGGGCTGGGGAACCAAAAATAAATGGTCCAGGATGTGCCATTTGGATTTCCTCATGCGCAGCCTTAAAGGCTTTCACATGGCTGTACCTTCCACCAAGGGTAGGGCCACCTTGGTCCATACCAGTGGATCTGTCGTTCTCCCAGTGGCCATAACAGCTTTTATGGTCATACCTGTTAGAAGGCAACAACACTTTCTGAAAAGGAATTTGAGGTAGTGAGGCTAGAGGCACAACTGCTGCCTTCCCTTTTCCCTTTCCTCTTAGATTGGAAGGTCTAGCAGGTCCCTTAAATTTCAACCCTTTCTTATCAGCTTGGGTAAGGTGGGTATCAAATAAGGGCAACACAGTGCTTGGCTTAGAAAATGTTTTCACCATCAATTTCTCATTAAGGAGATCTTTTTCAAGTTTCTGGATAAGTTTCTCATTTGAGACTCTTATCACAAACTCATTGTCAATGATCTCCTTAAGCTGGCATGCATGTGCAGCCATGTTAGTGAGGGCTTTTTCTTGGTCTTCACACTTGCTTTTAAGACTAAGAAGCTCTTTTGCCTGCCTCTTGTGTTGGAACCCTAGTTCTGATTTGGGTAAGGATCACTATTAGGTTTGCTTAGACTGACCCAGAATGTATAGTCAGGGTCATAGGTTTATTTCTTTAGTCTAGGCCAAAAGTCAACATCACATGGATCAGCCTACAACAGCTTGTCAGTGACTCAAGCAGTTGTGTCGACACAGACTACATCAGTCGACACTCAGCAAAATTGTGTCGACACTTTGAATAAGATGTGTCGACACTAGTAGCAGAATTATGTCGACACACAGAAAGGCTGTGTCGACACCCAGAAGATTTGTGTCGCCACACAGACTATCAGTCGACACAGATTATTAGTCGACAGTATCAGTCGACACTAGAAGGATTTGTGTCGACACCCAGACCATCTGTCGACACAGTTCACAGAAGCTGTTTCAGAAGGATAAGTCAAATTCTCAGGTCGACGAACCAAATTTTCAGGTCGATGATTTCTGGCTTCTTCAGTATGTTATTCCAGAAAATATTCTAAGTCTAGAAACAATTCTCAGCTGGACGAACAGAAGGTATCTGATCGACGAACACATGAACTCAGCTCGACGATCGTCGATCTCCCATCGACGATCTCAGATTCTTCTACTCTAAACTGAGCTCGACGATCTACGAGCTCAGGTCGACGATCTTGTGATTCTCAGCAGTTATCTCAGATCTACGATAGTTGCTCACAGGTCGACGATCTCTGAGCCAAGCTCTATGATTTTTTACTGCCTTCAGTTATCAGTTCTCTCATTCCAGGCAGAAGTAATTATTTTAGTTATGATAAATCAGTTTAAGGAAAATATATTCTGACAATTAATGCTGACATTCTCAAGGCTGATAGCCGTATCTCATGAAGCATTGATTACGATATTCACAGAATATTTTGTCAAGACAGTTGTGGAAGTGCATTTATGATTGCCAACCATTATACCTGTTTGGGCTCCTAAATTCTTGTAGAGAATTAAGTACTGTCTGTGAATTCAAATTCAGGTCGTTAGTCATTCCAAAAATATACAGAGAACTTAAAAAGACAGAGACAACAAGAATCACAGGAAGTAAAGTCAGAAAATCAATCTTTTTTGCTGTCAAGGTTTTTTGCTTTGCCAAAAATAAGGAAGAAGAAGAACTTGCTGAACACGCAAATCTCTCTAGTCTTCTTCCTTCATCAGGCTTCAACACTCTACAGAGAGCTCGAATCATCATCAATATGAAGACCTATACCCTGGACAAAGTTCCTCTTCCTGAAACTACTCAATATCTCAGGGGGAGCTTTGGCATCATCAAATCCACATAGTCTTCTCATTGTGTTTGAGAAAGAGAAGACTGTCATCTATTTTTCTTTAAACACTTGTGTATAGGATTCTTACTCCCTTCAAAAATAAACTCCTTGGTGATAGGGCACCTGATCAAAAACCTATTAGTTTTTAGGCATCTGATCAAAAGCCTAAAGGGTTTCTAGATCTACCTGAAGCAGATCTTGTGGTGATAGGGCACCTGATAAAAAACCTAAGTGGATTCCTACCAGGGTGGTAGAAGAGTGGATGTACCCAGATTTGGGGAACTAATATAAAATTTCTTGTGTCGTCTGGATTGCCTTGTGTTTTCTTTGTGTATTATGCTGTGATACTTTCTTGCTTTTACCTCTTTCATATAAGTAACTATATTTTAATTCCGCAATAAATGAGCAGTATGGGAGATCTGAAGTGTTACTTAGGACTTCAGGTGAAACAATGTGAAGATGGAATTCTCATCTCTCAGACAAAATTCACCAAGGAATTAATTAAGAAATTCAAAATGAAGAACGTAACCTCTATGAGGACTCCAATGGGTTCAACTATGTCTCTAGACAAGGATGAGAAAGTGAAACCTTTTGATGAAACCAAGTACAGAAGCATAATTGGATCCTTGCTCTACCTTACTGCTAGTAGACCAGACATATTGTTTTCAACATGTGTCTGTGCTAGATTTCAAGTGAACTCTAAGTAATCTCACTATGCAGCTGTAAAGCGGATTTTGAGATACCTTAAAGGTACACGAAATCTTGGCTTATGGTACCCAAGAAGTAATGATAGCGACCTAATTGGTTTCTCATATGCATATTTTGAAGGATGCAAAGATAATAGAAAGAGCACTTCCGGGACTTGCCAATTCCTTGGAAGGAGGCTCATTTCATGGAGCAGCAAAAAGCAAAATTGTGTCACAATCTCAATGGCTAAGTCAGAATACATTCCTGTCGGCAGTTGTTATGCACAATTGCTTTGGATAAAGAACCTACTTGAATATTACAACTTGAAGGTCAAGGACATTCCGTTGTTTTGCGACTCCTCCAGTGCGATTGCGATAGCCAACAACCCAGTCTCCCACAGCCGGACAAAGCACATAGAGCTGCGGTACCACTTCATCCGGGAGCATGTGGAGCATGGTGACATAAATCTCCAATATGTCCCAACTAACAGACAGATTGCAAATATATTCACGAAGTCGCTGGACGAGGCCAAGTGTTCATTCTTCAAAACAGAACATGACATCCTCAACAAGGAAGAATAAGTATGAAGAAAAAGGTCTCAAGCAAGTTCAAGATCTGATTGTACTGCAAAATCAAGAAAAATTTCAAAGTATGGACTTCATTTCTGGAGTACATCACATGTACTCGAGAACGTCAGAATTTTTTCTCCAGAACAAAAGCTCTACTCGAGCACAATAGAATTATTTCTCGAGAACAAAAGCTCTACTCGAGAATAGCGGAATTAGTTCTCAAGAACAAAAGCTCTACTCGAGAACATGGATTGATCTACTCGAGAAATTGGGAAGTTCTAATCAAGAACTTGGAAATTCTACCCGAGAACGCAGTTGCAACATATGAAGATTAATTTCATCGATCGGAGTTCGACGTTCGTCGATCGGTTTTCGGCTATCTTATTTCGTCGATCGAAATTTTAGTACTCTTCTCGAGAACAATAATCCACTCGAGAAATCAGGTTGGAATTGTTTTCATCAAGTTCAAATTTTTCGTACTGGCACCCAGGCAATTCACCGCCATATTCCAGGTATTTTTTTTAACGTTATTTATTTCTTTTATCATCAAAATTAAAGGAAAATATAAATAGATTGTAGTCCAAGAATTTTTTATTCCCAATTTCAAAACCCTTTCTCTCGAGAAAAGACGCTTCACCTTCTCCGTCTCCACCGACTGCCTCAATCATGCCAATTTATCCATTCGTCGTCCAACCAACATTTCTTTCTCCACATCAATGGCATTGTCTTCTAAGCTCGGAATCAGCAGCGAACTAGTCTCAACAAGGATTAGCGAAATTTCAGATGATTTCAGGAACGTTCTATTCTTACTCGATACCGCCCGTTTATCTTTTATTTTATAACACCCATGCCGTGTTTTAATTTCTGATGTCGAAGAATTCTTTCAACATGTCAAAGTCAAGCGCAATGACAAGGTGCTTAAATCAAGGGTTTGAGATGTCAAGGTAAAAATGACCTCTCTCTCTGTTTCTAAATTTCTACAACTACCTGTGATAGATGAAGAAGACGACCTAGTACGAACAGATTATGAAATGGCATACAGTTTCTGTGGGATTCCCCAATCATCTAACACTGTTCGAAGACAGTTCATGAATACTAAAAGTAAGCTGCTGACAGATATTCTGGGAAAATTCCTCCTCTACAGAACAAGATCTATAAGTTATATCACACCATAATTCTTTGATATGATGACTGCAGTTATTTGTAGAAAGAAATATCAGTGGGGTATGATGATCTTTGACAAAATGATAGGAATTGCTATATATGTTCAAAATGCTAAAGTTAGATTTTTCAAATCTTTTTTTTCGGGCCGGCTCCTACTCGCCAGATACTTGGGGTTGGACATTTCTTTCCGAGCTTGTGGCAACCTCGAAAAGAGCAGGAATTGTGTACAACCCCGTATCCGGCCGAGTGGGATCCTCCCCAGGTAGTGGGCTCGGGGCGTGCTCTGAGCGATGAGTGCTCGTGCATGCGTGCAGAGATTTTATGTGTAAATGCTTTTTATAAATATATATATATATTAATATTATATATATTAATATCCCAATATATATTTTTATATAAACATACATACAAAAAAAAGCAAAGAAAGAGAGAAGGCGGAGGGAGTCGGGTACAGCATGGCAGAAAAATAAAAGAAAGAAAGAGAGAGAAGGAGAGGCTCGGGTGGAGAGGAAAGAAAAAAGCAAAAGAAAAAAGAAAAAGAGAGATGGAGGAGGGGCTCGGGGACAGCGAAAGAGAAAAGAAGAAGTGAAAAAAGAAAGAAGGAAGGAGGAGGGAATCGGGTCCAAGGAGGTCGGCCGGGAGCTCCTCTCCCAGCTCCAGCTAGATCGGGATGTCTTCCCGCCGGCTGGAGGAGATCGGCCGGGAGCTTTTCTCCCAGCGCCATCTAGAGCAAGATCCCCGGGGGTGGCCGAGCCCTAGCCTTCCTTCGATGCCGATGCCTCTTTGATAACAAACCTCAGCTTAAACGCCTGCCGCTTCCTCCATGATGATGATGCTGCAGACCAGTAACTTCTTCTACTCAGGTCCAAGAGTTCAAAAACTCATCTCCTTCGCCGCTGCAGTCGCATGTAGCAAGGTAGGCTAGGAGATCCTCTCCAGACACCGCCTTCAGCAAGAATAGCCAGGAGCTCCCCTCCTGACACCGCCGTCAAAACATGCGTCAAGGGTAACGAAGTTTCTTCTTGGGCAGGTGAAGCCCTCAATTTCCATATTT
This sequence comes from Platanthera guangdongensis, assembly GCA_039583875.1. Taxonomy (NCBI): domain Eukaryota; kingdom Viridiplantae; phylum Streptophyta; class Magnoliopsida; order Asparagales; family Orchidaceae; genus Platanthera; species Platanthera guangdongensis. The sequence goes on along the minus strand of CM077155.1, from coordinate 31,041,242 downwards.
GCATGGAATCTCCTCTCCACCGACAGGTGGGGGAAAGGGGGCTCTCTGACGGGTCGATGTTTACATCCCCGCAATTAATTGCATTTAGTATCTGGAAGCATGAATACGAATTTAGGCATGCTGTGTGAAGCCCATTCGGATGTGTGAGTCGGATTAGTGATGTTCTGGGGTTCCCGGAGAAGACTCTGAGGAAGTCGTGTATCATCTGTTTGCAGGGAATAAATGCCATAGCCCCGAAAAAGGGTTGAGTGCAATATAACTGGTTTGCTTTTAGTCGATTGATGCTTTCTTTGTCGCCATTTGTCAAGACGTTGGCATACAGGTGCTGTAGTACCAAGCGGGGAATAGCGGGCTTAAGCCCAAGTTTGTGCCGACCCTAAAAGGCCTAATTTTATTATGTTGCCGGCCCGCATGCTGAAGTATGGAATTTATATTCCTGTAAATTAAATGCATGCGCCACTGTTTGTATGTTATTTATCCTTTTGTCTTAGGCGAGCGGTATTCTCGTGAACCGCTCGTCCCGTGGAGACCTCGAGGTAAAGTTATCTAGAAACCCTCGAGGGTTTGGCAGCCTTTCAGAACAACGAAGTTACGTTGTTGGCGGCCCAATTGGGGCTGAATAAAGAAGAATTGTTCGGAAAGATTGCGCCATTGGAAGGGCGGGTGAGGAACATTTTGCATAGACCCAAGGGGACACATCTGGATAGGAGAGAGTTGGTCTTGAGTTCCTCCTTAGATATTCTGGTCGGCCAAGAGTGCCCTCAGAAGGTGTCTTAGCTCAGTCTTTGGCTTGGGAGTGGAAGAGTTTGTTTGTGTTCCAGGTATGCGGTGGGACCTCCATGGTGAGACCTTGGGTCTGTCCCTTGTGTTCCTAGTCTTGTGCCTAGATCGTTCGCTTGAGGGTAGTAGGTGCGCGGTCACCCCTCTTTTGGGACCCCGAACTCCACAGAGGTCAAATTTTGGCTTCAACACTTTTGTTGAAGCCAAAATCTGACTTCCACAAAAGTTCGAAATTAGGTGCGTAGCCAATACCTACTTGTCCTAAGCTCTGAACTCCGACTGGTTGTGAAGGAGCATGAACCGACCCAAAGCCTCAGCAGGGAGATCCCACCGCTTACCCGGAAGATCTCTGAGAGCTTCCCCTCCAAAGCCAAAAGCTGGGCTTGGAGCTCCTCAGAAAGCACAGGCAAACTCTTAAAATCCCGAGAAAAGGGGTGCTTCTGAAGAACTCCTATGGGCCTATTTATAGTTTTCTGAGTTTGAACTCCCAATAACCAAACTGAACTGACCTGAAATTACCAAAATACTCCTGGTTGGTTCTGCCAACAACCAAACTCTATTGTTCTGAAGAGTTATATGCAGACCACCAAGGGCAAAAGGGTAAAATTACCCGAGGTAGAAGAGTAAAATCCCCCATAGGTATAGAATTGTCAAAACGGCCTTCTTTCTATATGGCGAGTAGGGAAGCACCCAGCGGCGAGACGAGCCATCCTGGTCGTCTCACAGTCATCCTTCGTTATGGGACCCTCTCGCCGATAAGGGCCTACTCGCATCCCAAAAGGGCATCTCGCCCACTACAAATACCACCCGTCCCGCTTCCTACGACTGGACCACGTGGTCCCACTCGCATATCCAGTACCTCTCGCCAAATTCTGCTGTTCGCACCTTGAGGGCCTCTTGCGAGCCCAAGGTTGTACATTGGATATGATGACTGTAGTTATTTGTAGAAAGAAATATCAATGGGGGTATGATGATCTTTGACAAAATTAAGGCATGTATTAAGAGCCCTAATTATGGCAGGATCATTTCTCTATACCTGAACCAGATGGACACTGAAATATTTTCCATGAAAAAGAGCATGGCCCTCCACCATATGAAGAAAGTTTTCATCACATCCATTCAGAGATGGGAAGTTAAAATTCAGAAGTCTAACAAATCTACAAAGGAAGTTGAAGATATGGACAGGACTCCATCTCCCCCTTCTCATCAGATAACTGATCTAGTTATTGAGGGGGAGCCTGCCCCATCTGCTCAAGCTCAGCTCTCTCCAACTCCAGCTCCTGATCCAGCTACTACAACCATTCCAGCCCCAGTTTCTACTCCTGCTGCTGCCTCTTCCACCTTATTTCATACAAGACATCCAGATTTTTCTGCTGTAGGTATACCGGATAAAGAAAACCTGACTGATGCCCAGGTTCAAGAATAGATTTTGTCTACTGATGAAGATATCAACTAGATGATAGAGGAACTCTCTTCTAAAGAGCATCTTTTCACTACTCCTGAAGAACATCCCTCTACTCTTACAAAGTATCCAGCACATCCAGACCATCACTATTCTCCAGTACAGTCTCATCAAGGAAAGTCTCCTGTACCAGAACCAGCACCATCTCCATTTTAAGATGCACATGATGCAGAAGTTGTTTCTATTCATGATTCAGAAGATGAAACTCCTGTTGAAGCTGTTGAACCACCACTTCCCAGTCTTCACTTTAAAATTCCCTCCATACTGCCCATAGATACTGAAGATGAAGAAATCACAATCAGCAAAAAGCAAACCTCTACCTCCACTGTCATCATTGAAGTGATTGCTCCATGGACAGTCCCAATTCTACATCCTCCATCTATTCAAACTGAAACATTTCCTGAAGGTTCTATCTTAAGTAAGATTGAAGCTATGCTAGCTGTTCAGAGAGCTTATTTTGATTCTTCCCTTAAAATTATAACTGATAAAGTCACTATATTGGAAAAAGAAATGAGTCATGGATTTGATGAAATCTAGAATAATACTGATGAATTTAAAAGGCTGTTACAAATTGGAGGAAAAGCAATTGATCATACCATTACCAGCATTGCTGAAGTAATGGAACAATCAGATACCCTTACAAATAATCAGATTCAACTTGAAAAGAAAGCCCAAGAACGCAACTTCAAAACTTTTGAAGAAGTTGGGCAGTTCAAAGAAGATCCTATTAGCACCCTATCTCTATAAGTCAGAAAAGGGGGAGGACAAAGTGAAAGAACAACTTGAGAAATAAGTGCAAATAATAAAAAATCAGTGGGATGATCAACTGAAAGAGATACAGACTTCAGTGCTCAAAGAAGTTAAAAGCACAAAACTATACAGTTATGATACTACCATTTGGATGCATAATCAACTTTTCCCTGATCTGGCAATGGAACCTTATACACATCCTCCTGCACACATGGATGTGAATAGGCCAATATTCTCTCCACCTCCTGAATACTTTGAAGGACCATCTCCTGAATATTTTGAAGGACCACCTCCTAAAAACTATGAGGAAGTTTGAGAATCAGAACAAGTAAATATGCCTCCTCAAGCACATCCAGAGGTTCAAAAAGCCAAAAGAAGGAAATATTGTGATGGTGCCTCAGCTAGTAGATCAACTCCTCATCCTGAAGCTGAAAGGAGAAGACCTCAAGAATTCTCTGAAGTTTGGAGTCCAACCTCCAAAACTATGTTTCTTGATACTCTGAAACTTGTGGTTGATTTTAATGGAGATTTTATAGTTTTAAAAAATAATTTCAAACTAAAATCCTGAAATAGGCAAGTGTACCTATCGAAATATATTATAGAAATTGTCGTATTAGACTCGGGGCATGTTGAGTACTTCTACTCACGCAAATTAGTATTATTTTATCTAATATTAATTTAGAGGTAAATTAAACTAAATGAAGAAAAATGAAAATAAACCAAACACTTGATCAAGACTCCCTTTGAACTCAACTAAACTTCTATAAAATGCAAAATTTTAATTATCTACTTCGACCATGGAGGTTCCCAAAGTACGAAGAGTCTCTCTCGAGCTCATGCTTTTGACTAACCTTAGTTTGATCGATTAAGATCTCTCGGTCAGTCAAAACCCCTAAGCTTGCTTTAGGCGGTGAACCACCTATTGGATTTGACTCCAATCCGGAAGATCCATGTCATCCTCTCTCGAGGAATGCATGCGGCTCCTTCAACCTTTAAGTGATCTACTCGTATCCACAACCTCTCGGTCATTTAAGATACGAATTTAGGATCGAAGAACATACCCACGAAACATGAATTCGACACAAAATAATTTAAACATAAATCAAAGTAGAAATAAAGATAGTTTATAAAGAAAATAAATTTATTTAATTTTAAAGGTTGTCATGATCAAGTGCAAATGGAATTAGCTACATGACATGATTAAACAAAATACATAAAGATAAAGAGAGAGACATGCTTACAATGAAAGAGTACTTGAATTGTAAATAGCAAAAGTGAAACTAAACTATGACTTAAAAAGTGCAAGAAAGGAATGCAGAGATAAGAAAATGAACTACTAAAACTGGCTAAAAAATACTCCTAGATGCCTCCCACGATGCCTTGTCTATCTCCTGGCCTTGTCTGGAATTTATAGGCAATTTTCTGGAAGGTCATGCCCCTCGGTCACGCCCATGACCTAGGGCATGTAAGGCTCAGAACCGTCATCTTAAAAGCCCGGGAACGTTGGGAGAAAACCGGCAAAAGTCATTGTTTTATGGGCCACGCCCCTCGGTCATGCCCGTGACCTAGGGCGTGTCTATACTATTACTGGAAACGGCTCCTGAGAACTCGCTCCAGCTAATCTCAATATAAGCTCACCCTTGAAAGGTGGAGCCCATGAGGGACTTCCACCACCTCTTGGCATGCAGTTCTAAGAGTGTCACTACAAGGGTCACAGCCATGTTGTTCGGACATCTAATTCCCGCCGGCAGTTATTGCATGGTGTCGAGCCATTCTTCCGTAGGCACTGCCGACTCTGTCCCAAAGTAGGCGGGAGGGGAGAGAGCTCGGAAAGTTCTCAACCAATTGGAGCCCATAGCTGGTTGTTGTACAGGGGCTTGTTGGGATATAAAAGCATCCAAGATAGCTGTGAGTGTCTGCCATAGCTCTGAATACTGAAACTGTGTAGGTACGGACGGGGCTGGAGTGCCCCCCACTGGCTCAACATGCACTGGGATCTACACGTGGAGTACAAACCTATGGTCAGGTTGGCTAATCTTAAGGTCAAAGTTGGACATACTTAGTGTGAATTACATATGGGCACACCACTACTTCCGCTAAGTCAGTTTGTCCCCAAACTGACTAATCGAACGGGGGTGGTACCATTGTTGAATGACTTCTTTAGTTCAGGATTGTAGCAAGCTGATACCATTTGTAAGACCCCCCTCCTGAAACACAAAGGTAGGAAGGGGGTCTTATGCCCAGAACAGTCGCCTTGCGATAGCATTAGCACACAGGCTAACCTGTACCACAAGACTCCTATCCTGCCGGCTATAACCAATATCAACCAATTCCAACCCAACCAAAAATATAACAGAAGTCAATCCACACATAAGTATAATAGGTCCAAAAGTTTATCAAGAAAAGAAGCTACAACAAGCTTCTAAAGTATCAGAGTACAACTAAAACATGCCCAAAGGGCTACATCAAAATCTCTCAAAACTCACATCGATAACTGACGGTAGCGCCGACACCGTCCCCTCAGGCCCTGTCGTTCTGGCCTAGATGTTCTGCTATATAATCTATGGTTGCTCTACTTGTGGGGTCTCCTCCTAAAAAGGAAGACGTAGCAACCGTTAGTCATAAAGACTAAGTGGATTTCACATCCACTCCCACGACGACTCCTCGACACCGGGCAGAGAAAGGAACAAGAGTACAATGTATATATAGTAATATAAGCAGGTACAAGCAGGTGGAATAAGTACATATGTCATGAGTAGCAATAGAAGAAATGTATAACATCATTAACAGCAGTTTATTCTAGCAACTCTACACGAGCTATATCAATCCATCAAGTATATAGATCTACAACAGGAAAGTAATTTAACTTATAAGAATGCACCTACAAACTTATAAGTTAAGGATCGGCTTAACAGTAACGTAACTCATCGTATAGGAGTGCCCATACAAATTTATACAATGAGGATCTCATGTACGCATGTATTGTAATGGTATGTATGCAATGCAATGATACACCCATGATCACAAACATGCAATTGCTATGTCGACACAAACTTGTAGTTCTCGCTTTTCGAGCAGGTAGCTCTCCGCGCCTGTATAACCCACAGGTCCGAGGATCGAAACCTAGCTTTGATACCATTTGTAAGACCCCCCTCTCGGAACACAAAACATGGCACAGAGGGGGTCTTATGCCCAGAATAGCCGCATTGCGGTAGCAATAGCACACGACTAACTTGTACCACAAGACGTCTATTCTGCCGGCTATAACCAATATCAACCAATGCCAACCCAACCAAGAATATATTAGAAGTCAATCCACACATAAGTAATATAAGTCCAAAAGTACATCAAGGAAAGAAGATACAACAAGCTTCTAAAGTATGAGAGTGCAGTTAAAACATGCCCAAGTGGCTACATCAAAATCTCTCAAAACTTACATCGGTAACTGACGGTAGCGATGACACCGACCCTTCAGGCCCTGTCGTCCTGGCCTGGCTGTCCTGCTGCATAATCTGCGACTGCTTTACCTATGGGGACGCCTTATAAAAAGGAAGTCGTAGCAACCGTTAGTCATAAAGACTAAGTGACTTTCACATCCGCTCCCCCGGTGACTCCTGGACACCGGGAGGAGAAAGGAACAAGAGTACAATGTATATATAGTAGTATAAGCCGGTATAAGCAGGTGGAATAAGTACATTTGAAGTGAGCAGCAATAGAAGAAATGTATAACATCATTAACAACAATCTATTCTAGCAACTCTACACGAGCTATATCAATCCATCAAGTATATAGATCTACAACGGGAAAGTAACTTAACTTATAAGAATGCCCATACAAACATATAAGTTAAGGATAGGTTTAACAGTAAAGTAACTCATCGTATAGGAGTGCCCATACAAATTTATACGATGAGGATCTCGTGTATGCATGTATTATAATGGTATATATGCAATGTAATGACTCACCCATGATCACACACATACAATTACTATATCGACACAGACTTGTAGTTCCCACTTTTCGAGCAGTTAGCTAACCTCTCAGGCGTCAACCGTCATGGTCAGGCAGTGACAGTAGAGCGGTCTTCTCTACTACTAAGCGGCATCACACTACCTCGCTTAGGCCTCTGTACGCCTCAACGCTAAGAACACAACAGCGGAGCTCACATACATACTACAACTCAGTGGGAGTCTCGGATAGATGTGCACCGAGAACCAAGCCCCGATCTAGCCTATGTTGTGACCCGGAAGGATCCTTGAAAAAAGCACGAGAACTAAGCCCAACCTTTCACTTGGCACGGATGGAGCCCCGAGAAATGAGCACTGAGGACCGAGCCCAACCACCCAAGGTCTAACTGTCAACCCCCGTCGGTGTGATGACTGGCGAGCCCATAGACCTGCCACAATATCCTTAACCCAGGATTATGACACCGCGTATTGACTCACACCACATTCAATTTCACATTATCGTGATACGGAAGGACCCTCGGGAATGAACACCGAGGACCAAGCCGAACCATGCACTTGGCACGGATGGAGCCTCGGGAAAAGAACACCGAGGACCAAGCCCAACCGTCCATTTATGTCTCTTCTCAACACTATCCAAACCAGTGTGGTCAAACACCCGCACTTACATCCTTTCACAATGCTACCCGTAGGGAGACACCACTCTAAGCATTGGGCTACTAAATTCATTCCGTTAAACAATTATTCACATGGCCATAAATTAGAATCCTACACTTCATTTCTAATTGATTTCAACATACTGTCAATATGATCCGCGTTTCTATTGGTTCACTAATTTCTACCATATCGTTTCGTTCAAGTACGTTTCACTTCACCATTTGTTTACGTTGGATCCATTCATCAAATTTCATCAATCATTGAATTATGATGGGTAGACATAAAAGAATTCACCCAACCTCAATTCAATTTGCTACAATGTCTTTACCGAGTCCAAACCCGATTCTACACTAACCCAAGAATTTTAAGTGCAAAACACCTTCTGGATAGAAAATTCGACTGGAGATTCCTGAGACTATAAGAATCCGATGAAGGCGTGTAACCCCTCGTTGGAAAGGTCTCTCCATGGGTTACAACTTTCATGTTCAGATCACAACCCAGATCTGAACGTAACATACTTGAAATCGCCGTTAAAATCTGATGCGTACAGGACACAATTTCTGCACGCTTAGCTTGTTAGCCGTCAATTTCGTTCAGGCTTTCACATGGCAACAGACTTCACCTGAAGTCGTGCAACCACTCGTTGGAAAGGTATCTCCAAGGTCTATGACTTTCACATTTATTCAAAAGCCCAGATCTTGTTGTATCACACATGAAAATGGACAAGAAGATCGCTGTGTGTAGAACACAGATTTCTGCATGCATCTTAAGGCGGAATGAACGACATCGGTTCATCTTCGTCCTCTAGCCGATTTTCCACAAATCACATCCAGATTTCCTCATCCCATATTCACCCTCATAAGGCCACTTCTCTTCACGAAACCATCCTCCATCATCACATAGAAGGAGGGAGAGGTTGAAGACGTCTAATCACTAGAACACAAGTCCTAGTATGGCCTTTCCTAGGAAACTTCTTCTCCCAAATAAAACTCTTTTGAGTCGATATCTCTCCTTGGAAATAACTAGAGATCTAGCACCAAGGGAGAGGGGAGGAAGCTCACCTTGTTTTCGGCATTTCCATCATTCCCGGCCAAGGATCTTATCACTCTTCTTGGCGACATCTTCTTCTCCTCGGCGGCGGTTCCTCACGTGGTGTAGGTTGTCTCCAGCACCTCCTTCCTCTTCTCCAGTAGTTTTTCCTAGAGAATGGCTTGTAAGAGGAATGAAAAACGGCTAGGGTTTCTTTGCCCCTTTTATGTGGAAACAACACGGGTAGGGACACGCCCGTGTCCCTACCCGTGTCCTGCTCGTGTGAAGCGTCGTCGACGATTCGACTGCCGTTTTGATGTATAGACACGAGTAGGGACACGCCCATGTCTCTACCCATGTCCAAGTGACACGGCTGGGTTTCTGCCCGTGTCCTGCTTGGGGCACACTTCGTCGAGTTCCACTTGACCCACACGGGTAGGGACACGCCTGTGTCTCTAACCGTGTCCTGCTCGGGACACACTTCATCGAGCTATACCTGACACACATGGGTAGGGACACACCCATCAACATGGGACCCAGCTGGAACTGCCGGACTACCAGAGTCTAGACCCGGGCCCACTGCTGGTAGTCAGCCTTTCACATTCAAGCATGCAGGCCATGCACCCCAACCCCTCTGCATGCATGTTTATCAGTAGCGGCGGGTTGTTTCCACTGGGGATCGAACCCAGGACCTTGATAAGAGAGCTCAATTGTTGATGAGGGAGTGGCATAAGGCTCTCTTATCAAGGTCCTGGGTTCGATCCCCAGTGGAAACAACCCACCGCAGCTGATAAACATGCACGGAGAGGGGTTGGGGTGCATGGCCTACAGGCTTGAATGTGAAAGGCTGACTACCAGCAGTGGGCCCAGGTCTGGACTCTGGTAGGCCGGCAGTTCCAGTTGGGTCCCATGTTGATGGGCCTGGACCGTTGTAAAAAGTGCACTTTTCAAGCAGGTAGCTAACCTCTTAGTCGTCAACCGTCATGCCCAGGAGGTGACAGTAGAGCGGTCTTCTCTACTACTAAGCGGGCATCCACACTACCTCGCTTAGGTCTCCGTATTCCTCAATGCTGAGAACAAAACAACGGAGTTCACATACGTACTACGGCTCTGTGGGAGTCTCGGGTAGATGTACACCGAGAACCAGGCTCCGATCTGACCTATGTTGTGACCCGGAAGGAGCCTCAAAAAAAGTATGAGGACCAAGCCCAACCGTTCACTTGGCACAGATGGAGCCCCGGGAAATGAGCACCGAGGACCAAGCCCAATTGCCTAAGGTCTAACTATCAACTCCCGTCGGTGTGACGACTGGCGAGCCTGTAGACCTGCCACACTATCCTTAACCCAAGATTATGACATCGCGTGTCGACTCACACCGCATTCAATTTCACATTATCGTGGCACGGAAGGAGCCTCGGGAATGAATACCGAGGACCAAGCCCAACCGTCCACTTAGCACGGATGGAGCCTCGGGAAAAGAACACCGAGGACCAAGCCCAACCGTCCATTTATTTCTCTTCTCAACACTATCCAAACAAGTGCGGTCAAACAACCGCACTTACATCCTTTCTTAATGATACCCGTAGGGAGGCACCACCCTAAGCATTGGACTACCAAATTCATTCTATTAAATAATTATTCACATTGCCATAATTAGCAGCCTACACTTCATTTCCAATTGATTTCAACATACTGTTAATATGATGCGTGTTTCTATTGGTTCACTAATTTCTACCAAATCGTTTCGTTCAAGTACGTTTCACTTCACCATTTGTTTACGTGGGATCCATTCATCAAATTTCATTAATCATTGAATTATGACAGGTAGACATAAAAGAATTCACCCAACCTCAATGTCAATTTGCTACAATGTCTCTAAAGAGTCCAAACCCGATTCTACACTAACCCAAGAATTTTAAGTGCAAAACACCTTCTGGACAGAAACTTCGACCGGAGATTCCTGAGGCTAAATGAATCCGGTGAAGGCGTGTAACCCCTCGTTGGAAATATCTTTCCATGGGTTACAACTTTCGTGTTCAGACCACAACCCATATTCGAACGTAACACACTTGAAATAGGTTTTAAAGTCTGCTGCTTACAGGACACAATTTCTGCATGCTTAGCTTGTCAGCCATCAATTTCGTTCAGACTTTCTCATGGCTACACACTTTTCCTGAAGTCATGCAACCACTCATTGGAAAGGTATGTCTAAGGGCTACGACTTTCACGTTTAGTCGAAATCCCAGATCTGGCTGTATCACACATGAAAACGACCAAGAATATCGTTGCATGCAGAATACGGATTTCTGCACGCATCTTAAGGCGGAATGAACAACATTGGTTCTTCTTCCTCCTCTAGCCGATTTTCCCCAAATCACATCCAGATTTCCTCCTCCCTTATTCATCCTCATAAGGCCACTTCTCTTCATAAAACCATCCTCCATCATCACATAGAAGGAGGGAGAGGTTGAATACGTCTAATCCTTAGAACACAAGTCCTAGCATGGCCTTTCCTAGGAAACTTCTTCTTCCAAATCAATACTCTCTTGAGTCGATATCTCTCCTAAGAAATAACTAGAGAACTAGCACTAAGGGAGAGGAGAGGAAGCTCACCTCGTTTCCGACATTTCCACCATTTCCAGCCAAGGATCTTGTCACTCTTCTCGGCGGCATCTTCTTCTCCTAGGCAGTGGTGGTTCTTCACGGGGTGTAGGTTGGCTCCAGCACCTCCTTCCTCTTCTCTAGCAGTTTTTACCACAGAATGGCTTGGAAGATGAATGAAAAATGGCTAGGGTCTCTTTCCCCCTTTTTATGTGGAAACAATACGGGTACGGACACGCCTGTGTCCCTACCCGTGTCCTGCTCGGGTAAATCGTCGTCGACGGTTCGACTGCCGTTTCGACACACAAACACGAGTAGGGACACACCCGTGTCGCTACCTGTATTCAAGTGACACGGCTGTGTTTCTACACGTGTCCTGCTCGGGGTACACTTCGTCGAGTTCCACTTGATGCACACTGGTAGCGACACGCCCGTGTCTTTAACCGTGTCCTGCTCGGGACACACTTTGTCGAGCTCTACTCAACACACACGGGTAGGGACACGCCCGTGTCTCTACCCGTGTCCTCATACACATAGGTAGGGACATGCCCGTGTCACTACTCGTGTCCTTCTCTGGAACAACTCGAGTGCTCGACTTGAGTGCTGGCCGGACACACACGGGTAGGGACACGCCCGTGTCTCTACCAGTGTCCTCATATACACGGGCAGTTACGCGCTCGTGTCCCTACCCGTGTCCTTCTCTGAAAGCTCCATGAAATTCCAACTCCACCACATGGGTATGTACATGCCCGTGTCCCTACCCGTGTCCTACTCTAGACTGACTTCACCTCCCCTACACAAGCGTAAGCCTAGCTGCGTGCACCCCTGAGCCCAAGTCAGCTCTCCTGACTCAAAAGCATGCACGAGGGGCCTAGCACGAATCGGGATGTTACATTTGCTGGATGGCCATGAGAGTTGGCCACTACTATATTCTTGAGAGTTGGGGCTGGAGCACCAAATGTTAATGGTCCATGATGGGCCATTTGAGTTTCCTCATGGGGAGACTTAAAGGTGCTCATCCCCTTACTATATCTTCTATTATAGTTGTGAACATGTTTGTTCACACTTGTGGATCTTCCATTCATCTAGTGACCATAGATACTTTCTTTGTCATACCTGTTTGCAGGTAACATCGCCTTCTTAAAAGGGATGGGAGACTTAGATACTAGGGGTGGAATTGGAACTTTGCCTTTCTCTTCGGGATGGGCAACTCTAGTGTTTCCATTGAATCCCAACCCCTTCTTACCCTTTTGAGAGGAGTCTATCAAAGGTAACACTGACTTATGTTTAGAGAAACTAGCCACAATCCTTCTCTACCTTGATAGGTTTACTTCAAGATCTCGAATGAGACTGTTCTTCTAGTTAATGGTCCCAATCTGTTTGAGTGTAATGTTCTTCATTTGGATGGTTTCCCTTATCTTCTGATCCAGCAAGGATGTTGTCTAAGCCTGCTGGGAAGCAACTAGCTCAAGGGAGGTGATCTCCTCTGCTTGCTTCTTGGCCAACTTTTTGCTTCTTTTCAAAGAATCCAGAAGGGAACCATAGTTGTCAATCAATTGATTGCCATATTCCTCAAATGGTGAGTCATCTTCATCACTGGATGAGGATGCATCAGAATCTGGACAAGTCCCATAGCTAGTCTCAGAAGAAGAACAAGATAGAAAATATACCTTGTTTGGACCAAGGTGATCCTGGTTGTATTCCTCATCTGACATGTCCATCAGTCCATAATAGCTTTTGGAATCTTCTTCATCATCATCCTCCTCTCAGTCATTGTCTGAATGTGACACAGGGGCCCTAATCCCTAGCCTTCAAGCAGGATAGTCTTCAACTTCTTCAGCAGCAAGTAGCATTATATATGCCTATTCTTCTTCTTCAGACTCTGAGGAAGATGAGTTAGAATGATTCCAGCTCTTCTTATTCTTATCAATGAAGGTTGTTTCCCTCTTGACCTTATGATGGTGGAGCTTTTCTCTCCAGACTCTTTTCTCTTTACTGGGAAATCAACAATTACATGCTCAGGTTTGCTGCAGTAATAACAAACAACTTTAGAAGAAACATGTTTACTAAGTTTGGATTCATACCTCTCTCCCTTGGAGTGTTTCTTCTCAGCTTTGTAGTGGTCGTTCCTGTGATTGGAGGAGGAGGAAGGTCTGATCCACCACTGCTTCATCTTCATCAACTTCTGAAACTGCCTAGAGAGGGCAGCAAAATCTACATCAGACATACTATTGTCTGATGTGCTTGGCTCTGTGCTGTCTGATTCAGCAGGCCTCCATAGAGGAGAAGAAATCCTCTCCTTGCTCTTCTTGGTGCTCTCAGCTTCAAAGGACACAATCTTTTCCTTGGCCTGGGATTTGCTAATTGATGAACTGTAAATATACGTATTTTTGTGCACATTAATTTAGTCATTTTCATTTATTTTCGTCGTTTTTACTTATTTTTGTTCAATAAAATGTTCCTATTCTTGTAAATTTGCTTCTAACTTGTTTTATTTTATTTTGCAGAAAAATTCCAAAATCTGCCAAAATTGGGCAGTACACGCCCGTGACATATTTGTCACGCCCGTGACCAAGGCGTGACGCTCAAATTCCGTGAACTGGCAGATTTCTGAAGAAAAAAGCTCGACACGCCTGGCGACACGCCCTTGTCACCCGACATGGGGCGTGACCCAAGCCCGTGTCCTCTCCTCTCGACGAATTCATCTCGACGATCGTCGAGTGTCGACACCAACAGTCACGCCCAGTGTCACGCCCGTGACCTGGGGCGTGACTCAATTTCCGCTCGACGATTTCGACTCGACACTTTCCGCTCGACATTCGTCGAGTGTCGACACCAACTGACACGCCTAGCGTCACGCCCGTGACCTGGGGCGTGACCTTTCCAGCTGGCCCGACAAGATGCTGACAAAGACTTTCGACGCAACCCGTGCCCGGTTCTACCTCCCCGACACGCCCAGAGTCACGCCCGTGACCTGGGGCGTGACTGCCGCGAACTCAGCCCGAAGTCAACTTTCCTGTCCAATCGCCAGCCGCCTTCATGAATAGTACTGTCACGCCCCCCCTACACGCCCGTGACCGAGGGCGTGTACTTAGAATTTTTTTCCTATAAATAGCCCAGTTCTGTAAGGTCCAAGGGTTCAGATTTTTGGGCCAATTTAGTGTCTTTTTGTGGGCTGCATCCGTGATTTTCAAAGCTATGTAAGGAGATTTCTCCCTTTTTTATTTCATGTCTTGTTTTGCTTTAGTTTTAGCCCTTGTAATAGCTTGTAATAGTTTCATTTTAATCAATAAAATGTTAAATTTTCTCTTCATATATGGCTTTGGAATGAACACTTGTGCCCACTTTCCTTCTCCTTTTTATTCTTAGTTTTATCTTTGTTCTTCATTTATGAAATGTGTGTGTGTGTGTATGAGTGTAATTTATTCACTTTACATATTTTTTACTTGTTTTCATGCTTAGGGATGATAGGTTTTCTCCTTTTTCACCTTGTCTTTTTCTTGAAAGTAATAGGATTTCATTCTTATGAATTCATAAATGAGGTTTGAAAAGTGATATTGTTCTTTTTTTTACTTAGTTTTTCTTTTAGGATTGTAAAACATCTTTTGTTCTTTTCATTCTCTCTTCACCTTTTTTACCACTTTTATAAATTCTTAAGAATGAAAAAGTTTTAATTTTAATTTTTGAGCACTTTTGATTTTGACTTTATTTTGTAAAACTTTTTGCTCATTCTCTTTTTGTTTGTTCTTTTTTATGTGTTTTGGGTAAGTTTTAGGAGTAGAAATCTTGTTATTTTCATTTTTACGTAACTTTAATTTTTCTTTGTTATTAGTGTGTGTGAGTGTATGAGAATAAACTTTCTTTTATTCTTCTTAAATTTTCATGTTGTGTGTGAGTGTATGAGTATAATTTTTAATGCTTTGATTCAAATTATGTAGAGTGTGTGAGTGTAGGTGTTAAATTTTAATGCTTTCTTTTAATTGCTTTCTTTTAATGCTTTATTCAAATTATGTAGAGTGTGTGAGTGTAGGTGTTAGCTTTATTGCTTTCTTGAATTTCTTATGGAGTGTGTGTGTCTGTGTGTGTTTATTTTCGCCTACTCGTTAAGAGTTAAATGGCGCACCGTTTTCATTTTCAGTCCTACTCGTTCGAGTAGGACTTGTAATTTTTCTTTCTTTATTTTTCCGCCTACTCACTTGAGTTAAATGACCGGACTTTATAGCCCTGTAATCGCATTTATTTTCTCCTACTCATTTGAGTAGGACTCGCTTTCATTTCAGTCCTACTCGTTTGAGTAGGACTTGCAATTTTCAGCTTTTATTTACCGCCCCCACTCATTTGAGTGGGACTCGCAAATTTGAGAAATGCAAATTTCTTTCATGTGTAACTTAGTTTCTGTTTAATTTATAATTTGGCGTGTGCGTGAGTTCTTGTTTTTAGCTAACTTTTCAGTTTTCTAAATGTTGTTATTTGTTTTTATGTCCCTTTCTTATAATCATTCAGCATTTAATTTCGAACTCGCGCCTCACTAAATTATAAGCCGTCCGCATACCGATGTGTGGCTAATCGCTATTAGCCTCGGCATCGAAGAGCATTGGGACATTAAAATGATTTATAATAATTAAAACTCTTTATTTTCATTTTAATTTAAGCACTTAAGGTTTATCCCGGGTTTACGACGCGTAGGACCACATATCGATGTGTGGGCCCTATTTCCGTAGTCCATATGCTAGCTAGCCGTGAGGCCGTGCATATGGACCGATCACCCCTGGGTAAATAGAGTTGCGTGCATACCCTCGAGAGAGGACAAGCGTAATTCTACCGGATTGGGTTCCCCACCCAATAGCGGGGTTCTTAGCGTAAAGCGGGCGTTAAGAGGAATCCTTCGTCGGACTAACGTTCGGTCGAATAGTCTTAACGTTTAGGTGAGCGATATCACTATAGCTAGGTGAGCTCACATTTGTGGAACCTCCACGGCCAAGTTGTCTTATTATTAATTTGAAATCTAAGTCTTTTTATTATTAAAAATTATTTTAGTCTTAATCCGATTCGATGCCGAGCGTTAACCCTTCATCGAATATTTTCTAAATCGTTTTTTTTTGCTCCTTTGCTTTTCCGTCTTTTATTAAGTAAAAAAAAATCCACCTTTCTTTCAGTAAAATAATAGTCCTCCCGGAGGAGTAAGAATAGTCAACACGACCCCGAGAACAATACGACCTCGGTATTCCCCCGAATATCGAGTACTACTTGCGATAGGTGCACTTGCCTCTATTAGCACGCCCGCGGCGATCGACTCACCGAACCAACCACAGTAAGAGTCTGTTCGCGGGCGCATCAAGTTTTTGGCGCCGTTGCCGGGGAAACTCTTTTCGAGTTGCTATTTCGAATTCCGGAGTCTATTAATTTTACTTATTTTCTATAAAAAAAAACAAAACTAAAAACTTTATTTTAAAACAAAAAAAAGAGAGTTTATTTTGTTTTATTTTTGTTTGGGTGTATGACCCGAGGACAACCCTCAGAGTCTGAAGATTTGGACTTCGACCCTGAGATCGAACGCTCTCTTGCGCGTATCCGATCTCAACACCGAAATCCTTCTTTAGATCCCGAGGAATCTATCGGAG
The DNA here is from genome assembly GCA_039583875.1 of Platanthera guangdongensis. Taxonomy (NCBI): domain Eukaryota; kingdom Viridiplantae; phylum Streptophyta; class Magnoliopsida; order Asparagales; family Orchidaceae; genus Platanthera; species Platanthera guangdongensis. The sequence goes on along the minus strand of CM077155.1, from coordinate 31,024,376 downwards.
AACCTACTGTTGTACTTATGGCCGCGCCTAACCTTCCCCCGGCGGCCGAGCGTACTATGTTCTATTACAGCCGGCCTAACCTAGATGATTCTGGGTCGAGTATTGTTCGCCCTGCGGTGGCCAATAATAATTTTGAAATAAAGTCAAGTGTCATTCAAATGGTCCAAAACGCCGTGCAGTTCGATGGACTGCCGGATGAGGACCCGAATGTCCACTTGTCCAATTTCTTGGAGATATGCGACACCTTCAAGATCAATGGCGTCACTGATGACGCCATTCGTTTGCGCTTATTTCCTTTTTCCCTTAAGTCCAAAGCCAAGGCATGGTTGAATGCCCTCCCGCGAGGATGTATCACCACGTGTGCTGAGTTGACAGAACGGTTCCTAACGAAGTACTTTCCGCCCGCCAAAACTGCAAAGTTGCGGGCGGACATTTCTTCGTTTGTGCAGAACGATCCTGAGTCTCTATACGAGACTTGGGAACGATTTAAGGAATTCCTCCGCCGTTGCCCGCACCACGCGCTGCCAACGTGGTTGCAAGTTCAAATTTTTTATAATGGGCTGAATTTTCAGACGCGTCAAATGATTGACGCGGCTGCCGGGGGTACGCTTAACAACAAAACCCCCGAGGCCGCCCAGGCTTTATTCGAAGAGATGGCTATGAACGCCTATCAATGGAACGTCCCGCGGGGACGGCCAAAGCCGGCGGCTGGTCTTTTTGAAGTGGATGCCACTGCTCTCTTGACCCTTCAAGTTGAAAGGTTAACAAAGCAGGTGGCGGAGATGTCTGCTGCCTCCTCCACTCCGTCTTGTTTTATTCCCCCTAACGTCTGCGTGGCTGAAGAGTTCGTGGACTTCATGGGAAATTCGGGTCGTCCTCCCTTCAACCCCAACAACAACCCTTATAGTAATAACTATAACCCGGGTTGGAGGAATCACCCCAACTTCTCGTGGAGCAACCCGAATAATGCTCAGCGTCCCCCTATTTCTTTTGCGCCCGGATTTCTTCCTCCTCCTCCTCTTCCGAAACCCTCCCCGATGGAGGAAAATTTTTCGAAGTATATTGCGTCCAACGAGTCAAATATTCGGAACATCACCGGATCGCTAAAAACACTCGAACAACAGGTTGGACAGCTGGCGAGGAAGTTGTCCGAGCGCGCGCTCGGGGCACTGCCGGGAAACACGGAGCCCAATCCGCGGGAGAACGCCAACGCTATAACCCTCCGTAGCGGAAAGGAGGTGGTCGATCCAAAACAGACCGACCCTCAGGTACATATTTCACCTCCGACCCCTCTTCCCCTTTCTTCGCTTACGCCGCCTTTACCTATTATAAAAGAAAAAATTATTTTAAACAAGGCTCTTCCGTATCCGCATAAATTAGATAATGAGCGTAAGGACGCGCAATATGAAAAATTTCTTTTATTATTAAAACAAATTCACATTAATGTTCCTTTTTGCGAGGCTATCTCGCAAATGCCCAAATATACGAAATTTTTAAAAGAACTACTTTCCAATAAACGTAAATTAGAGGATATTTCGCATGTATCTCTCAACGCTGTCTGCTCGGCGGCCCTTACTAATAAATTGCCCACAAAACAAAACGACCCGGGACGGTTTTCCATCCCGTGTCTTTTTGGCGATATATTAGTAAAGTATGCCTTAGCTGATTTAGGGGCTAGCATTAATCTGATGCCGTTCTCGCTCTTTTCGCGTTTAGGTTTGGGTACTCCTAGTCCTACGAATATGCGCATCCAATTAGCGGATCGCTCGGTTAAGTTCCCTATCGGGGTAGTGGAGGACGTCCTTGTCCGAGTCGACAAGTTTACCTTTCCGGTAGACTTCGTCATCTTAGATATCGAGGAGGACGCCGAGGTACCAATAATACTCGGTCGCCCTTTTCTCGCCACCTCCCGCGCACAAATAGATGTTAGTAATGGTAGCCTTCTCCTCCGAGTAGGCGATGACCAAGTTACTTTCTCTATTAATCCCTCGATGGACAATTTGTCATCGAGCGACGATTTCTGCTATTCTTTAGATGCCTTTTTCGGAGATCGTTCTTCTCCCATTTTCGAGTCCGTATTTTAAACGACGATATTTATGCGCTCGAAAATTTCAACTGCGATGAGGATACGTCTATCGACTTGCCTTTCGAACCAATTGGTAAGAAAGACATAGGAATTAAAACCTCCTAGAAGAACCGCCCATCCTAGACCTCAAACCCTTACCCGCCTCGCTCAAGTACGCTTTTTGGGGAAAAGGTGATACGCTCCCCGTTATCATCTCTTCGGACTTGAGTGATTCGGAGACTTCCGATTTATTGGAAGTTTTATTTAAACATCGCCACGCAATTGCGTGACAAATCTCTGACTTAAAGGGGATTAGCCCCTCCTTTTGCACCCATAAGATTTTCCTTAACGATAATTGCCGCAAAATGATTCAGCCGCAGCGTCGTCTTAACCCAAACATGAAAGACGTCGTTAAAGCCGAAATCATTAAGTTATTAGATGCGGGAATTATCTACCCTATTTCGGACAGTGCATGGGTTAGTCCCGTGCATGTCGTACCCAAGAAGGGCGGTCTTACCGTAGTGGCGAATGAGCATAACGAGCTTGTCCCAACTCGTACTGTTACGGGTTGGCGAGTGTGCATCGATTATAGAAAACTTAATGACGCCACCCGCAAGGACCATTTCCCTCTGCCATTTCTAGACCAGATTTTAGAGCGTTTATCCGGTCATCCGTATTATTGTTTTCTTGATGGTTTATCGGGGTTTTTCCAAATCCCCATTTCCCCCGATGATCAAGAGAAAACAACTTTTACTTGCCCGTTTGGCACCTTCGCCTATCGAAGAATGCCATTTGGACTCTGCAACGCGCCAGCTACATTCCAAAGATGTATGCTAGCGATCTTTGGCGAGCTAGTAGAAGACATTATGGAAGTCTTTATGGATGACTTCTCCGTTTTCGGACGCTCTTTTCCCGATTGCCTTCACAATTTAGATCGTGTCCTTCAACGGTGCGAGGACACAAGCCTTGTTTTAAATTGGGAAAAATGCAACTTTATGGTTCGAGGAGGTTTGGTCCTCGGCCATATGATTTCGTCTAAGGGGATAGAGGTGGATAAGGCCAAGATAGAAATTATAGAAAAACTTCCGCATCCAACAAACGTAAAATCTATTAGGAGTTTCTTAGGCCATGCGGGCTTTTATCGACGTTTCATTCAAGACTTTTCAAAAATAACAAAGCCGCTAACTCACCTCTTGGAAAAGGAATCACGTTTCATCTTTAGTAGCGAATGCGAGTCCGCCTTTAATTTGATAAAACAAAAACTTATCACTTCACCAATTTTAGTGGCCCCTAATTGGTCCCTTCCGTTCGAAATAATGTGCGACGCTAGTGATATTGCCCTAGGTGCCGTTCTTGGCAAACGCGTAGAAAAACATTTTCATCCTATTTATTACGCTAGCAAGACGCTCACTTCCGCACAAGTAAATTACACAACAACGGAAAAGGAACTCTTAGCCGTCGTTTTCGCTTTTGATAAGTTTCGCTCGTATATAACGCTATCTAAAGTTATCGTTTTTACCGATCACTCCGCGCTTAAATAATTATTAGCTAAAAATGATGCGAAGCCCCGCCTTCTTCGATGGATTCTCCTCCTACAAGAGTTTGATTTGGAGATCCGAGATAAGCGGGGAGAGGAAAATCTAGCGGCGGACCACCTCTCCCGTTTAGAAAATCCGGGTGCGGAAGCGCTCGTCGAATCTGAAATAAATGACAGATTCCACGAGGAACGCCTTCTTGCCATTAATTTATCTTCGTCATCTTCGCCTTGGTTCGCAGATTTTGCAAATTGTTTAGTAGCGCGGGTCCTTCCAAAAGAGTTTTCCAGTCATCAAAAGAAGAAATTCTTTTCTGACTTGAAAAATTTCTTTTGGGACGACCCATTTCTTTTTCGTATCTGCGCGGACCAAGCGGTCCGAAGATGCGTTGCGGGTGTGGAGTGCTTACAAATTCTTAAGCACTGCCACGAGGGTCCAGCCGGTGGGCATTATCAAGCCAACCGGACCGCTCGAAAGGCGCTAGAGGCGGGCTACTTTTGGCCCACTCTCTTCAAAGACGCGCATAATTTTGTGCGCGCATGCGATAGCTGTCAGCGGTCGGGTAACATCTCTCGTCGCGACGAGATGCCCCAAAACATGTTTTTAGAGTGCGAAGTCTTCGATTTGTGGGGCATAGATTTTGTTGGCCCCCTACCTCCGTCTTTCAAAAATATGTATATTTTAGTGGCGGTCGACTACGTATCAAGGTGGGCGGAAGCGCAAGCTCTCCCCACCAATGATGCGCGAGTCGTCGTTATATTTCTTAAAAAATTATTTTCTCGCTTCGGCACGCCTCGCGCAATTGTTAGTGATAGGGGAACGCATTTCTGTAACGCTCTTATGGCTAAGACGTTAGCTAAATACGGAGTCACGCACAAACTTGCCACCCCCTACCACCCGCAAACAAGTGGCCAAGTCGAGGTAGTAAATCGAGAGATTAAGCGAATTTTAGAAAAAACCGTTTCGCTAAATAGGAAAGATTGGTCCGTTAAACTCGACGATGCGTTGTGGGCGTATCGGACGGCATACAAAACCGCTATTGGATGTACGCTGTTCCGGTTAGTCTACGGCAAAGCGTGCCATTTACCCGTAGAATTAGAACATCGCACACTTTGGGCTTTAAAACTCTTAAACCTCGACTCCAACTTAGCCGCTCAGAATAGAAAACTGCAACTAAACGAGCTCGATGAATGACGTGTGAACGCTTACGAGAGCAATAAATTCTATAAGGAGCGCTCTAAGTTATATCACGATCGAAAAATCAAGTCCCAAAAATTATTTTCTCCGGGCGATCTTGTCCTTCTTTACAATTCACGTCTTAGGCTTTTTCCAGGTAAACTAAAATCTAGATGGTCCGGTCCCTTCCTAGTTGACGAAGTTTTTTCATATGGAACCGTACTCATCTCCCACCCGGACAAAGGCTCTTTTAAAGTAAACGGTCATCGGTTAAAGTCTTATATAGCAGGCGACCCAGTGATCGGTTTTAGCGAAACCATAACTTTCCTCCACCTAATAAACCCGCCAAAATAGTCAAGCTACACGACTATAAACAAAGCGCTCCTGGGAGGCACCCCTCGCTTATCTTTTTCGCTCTTTCCTTATTACCTTTGCTGTTTTTTTTTCTAATAAACGCAGGGTTTCTGATCGGCCTCCCCCTACGCGTTTCAGGGAAGCTTCTACCCCCTTCCCTTTCTCTTCTTTGTATATATTGTCTTTCCTTTCTGTTCCGCATACTTACGATACAACATTGGGGACAATGTTGGACTTATGTATGAGGGTGTTTTCGTACTTTACTTTCTGCACTTCATTTATTTTTTCTGCATTTCAAAAAAAATACAAAAAAAATACATATAACAACAAAAACAAAAAAATTAAAAAACATCTTAAAATGAAACAAAAAAATTTTAAATGAAAAAATCCAAAAAAAATTTTTTTGTTTTGTTCTCTTTCTTTCTTTTTTCCAAAAAACTTAAAAACAATTAAAAAACAAAAAAGAGAAAACAAAAAATATATATTTAGTTTCACTTTGTAAATATTTTTTGTTCTTCCTCTTTTCTCTCTCCCCCTTCCTCATTCTTGTACAAACCTTTTTCTTTTTCTCCCTTATTTTTGTACATATTATGAAAATTCTCTTAAAACAAAAATTCAAAAAAATTGAGAAAAACAAAAATACAAACAAAAAAAAAGATAATAAATGAAAAACAAAAAAAATAATGATAACAAAAACTATAAAAATCAAAAAAAAAATGTTTTGAAATAAATAAATTAAATATTCCATACTTAACTTTTCTGCTATCCAAAAATTCAGTTTTGAGTTTATTTATATGCGAATTTGATTAATTCTTTGTTCACTACCCGTTTATTAATTATTGATTGAAATATTTAAATAGCCGGGGTTAAGTTTTAAATAATATTTTATGCTTTGTTAAAACTAGCGAACTCGTTTTAGGCACTACTTCTAATTTTTCATTAATAGGAGCACGTATATTATGTTAGGAAATAACGACTATAGAATTCAATTATACTTACTTTTAGCTTTCTGAAACATTGGAACGTACAAATTATTAAGGTTGCTCTCAAAAATGTTTTAAGATTAAAACTCTAGTTTTCCTTTCTCCCCTAACCTTATCATGACCTACTTGGCATGATAAAATTTTCTATCCTTAAAAGATCCTATGTCAATGGGAATAAGATTTCATTCCGTAAACATAGGCACCCAATAATTTTAAAAGATTATATATGGAGTAAGAGGATAAAATTCATTACTCCTACAAATATACATTGGGTTAATTTTATTATTATGAAGTTGAAAAACAAAAATCATATTAGGAAAATAAGATTTCGTTTTCCTAATAATCCAAAAGAAAAAAAATGGAGGTTCGAGAAAAAATTACCTCACCTCAAATATCAAAACCCTCTTCATAAACCCACTACCCCCTTAGCCAATTACACGATTCTAGAATTAATTCAAAAATCTTTTTGAGAGCATAATTAGTAAATTGTATTATTTCCAGTAGCACTCGTATAAGCTAGAGTTCTTATAATTCCAAACTATTTTCGTTAATCTAGCCATTACAAATGTTGCCTTCTATGTGATTACATCAAGAAGTCTTTTGGCCAAAACTTTTGCGCTATTTAAATCATCTACATAATTTTAGGACTTAACTCTTACACCTCGTATATTTATTTCGATCTCTCTTATAATTGATTAAGCGATAGCCAAAACTTAGAGTTTTTTTATTCCTTATAGATTCACCTCAAACTTTTGCTCTGGAATAGCAAAAGCCTAAGTATGGGGGTATTTGATGAACTGTAAATATACGTATTTTTGTGCACATTAATTTAGTCATTTTCATTTATTTTCGTCGTTTTTACTTATTTTTGTTCAATAAAATGTTCCTATTCTTGTAAATTTGCTTCTAACTTGTTTTATTTTATTTTGCAGAAAAATTCCAAAATCTGCCAAAATTGGGCAGTACACGCCCGTGACATATTTGTCACGCCCGTGACCAAGGCGTGACGCTCAAATTCCGTGAACTGGCAAATTTCTGAAGTAAAAAGCTCGACACGCCTGGCAACACGCCCGTGTCACCCGACACGGGGCGTGACCCAAGCCCGTGTCCTCTCCTCTCGACGAATTCATCTCGACGATCATCGAGTGTCGACACCAACAGTCACGCCCAGTGTCACGCCCGTGACCTGGGGCGTGACTCAATTTCCGCTCGACGATTTCGACTCGACACTTTCCGCTCGACATTCGTCGAGTGTCGACACCAACTGACATGCCTAGCGTCACGCCCGTGACCTGGGGCGTGACCTTTCCAGCTGGCCCGACAAGATGCTGACAAAGACTTTCGACGCAACCCGCGCCCGGTTCTACCTCCCCGACACGCCCAGAGTCACGCCCGTGACCTGGGGCGTGACTGCCGCGAACTCAGCCCGAAGTCAACTTTCCTGTCCAATCGCCAGCCGCCTTCATGAATAGTACTGTCACGCCCCCCCTACACGCCCGTGACCGAGGGCGTGTACTTAGAAATTTTTTCCTATAAATAGCCCAGTTCTGTAAGGTCCAAGGGTTCAGATTTTTGGGCCAATTTAGTGTCTTTTTGTGGGCTGCATCCGTGATTTTCAAAGCTATGTAAGGAGATTTCTCCCTTTTTTATTTCATGTCTTGTTTTGCTTTAGTTTTAGCCCTTGTAATAGCTTGTAATAGTTTCATTTTAATCAATAAAATGTTAAATTTTCTCTTCATATATGGCTTTGGAATGAACACTTGTGCCCACTTTCCTTCTCCTTTTTATTCTTAGTTTTATCTTTGTTCTTCATTTATGAAATGTGTGTGTGTGTGTATGAGTGTAATTTATTCACTTTACATATTTTTTACTTGTTTTCATGCTTAGGGATGATAGGTTTTCTCCTTTTTCACCTTGTCTTTTTCTTGAAAGTAATAAGATTTCATTCTTATGAATTCATAAATGAGGTTTGAAAAGTGATATTGTTCTTTTTTTTTACTTAGTTTTTCTTTTAGGATTGTAAAACATTTTTTGTTCTTTTCATTCTCTCTTCACCTTTTTTACCACTTTTATAAATTCTTAAGAATGAAAAAGTTTTAATTTTAATTTTTGAGCACTTTTGATTTTGACTTTATTTTGTAAAACTTTTTGCTCATTCTCTTTTTGTTTATTCTTTTTTATGTGTTTTGGGTAAGTTTTAGGAGTAGAAATCTTGTTATTTTCATTTTTAGGTAACTTTAATTTTTCTTTGTTATTAGTGTGTGTGTGTATGAGAATAAACTTTCTTTTATTCTTCTTAAATTTTCATATTGTGTGTGAGTGTATGAGTATAATTTTTAATGCTTTGATTCAAATTATGTAGAGTGTGTGAGTGTAGGTGTTAAATTTTAATGCTTTCTTTTAATGCTTTCTTTTAATTGCTTTCTTTTAATGATTTATTCAAATTATGTAGAGTGTGTGAGTGTAGGTGTTAGCTTTATTGCTTTCTTGAATTTCTTATGGAGTGTGTGTGTCTGTGTGTGTTTATTTCCGCCTACTCGTTAAGAGTTAAATGGCGCACCGTTTTCATTTTCAGTCCTACTCGTTCGAGTAGGACTTGTAATTTTTCTTTCTTTATTTTTCCGCCTACTCACTTGAGTTAAATGGCCGGACTTTATAGCCCTGTAATCGCATTTATTTTCTCCTACTCATTTGAGTAGGACTCGCTTTCATTTCAGTCCTACTTGTTTGAGTAGGACTTGCAATTTTCAGCTTTTATTTACCGCCCCCACTCGTTTGAGTGGGACTCGCAAATTTGAGAAATGCAAATTTCTTTCATGTGTAACTTAGTTTCTGTTTAATTTATAATTTGGCGTGTGCGTGAGTTCTTGTTTTTAGCTAACTTTTCAGTTTTCTAAATGTTGTTATTTGTTTTTATGTCCCTTTCTTATAATCGTTCAGCATTTAATTTCGAACTCGCGCCTCACTAAATTATAAGCCGTCCGCATACCGATGTGTGGCTAATCGCTATTAGCCTCGGCATCGAAGAGCATTGGGACATTAAAATGATTTATAATAATTAAAACTCTTTATTTTCATTTTAATTTAAGCACTTAAGGTTTACCCCGGGTTTACGACGCGTAGGACCACATATCGATGTGTGGGCCCTATTTCCGTAGTCCATATGCTAGCTAGCCGAGAGGCCGTACATATGGACTGATCACCCCTGGGTAAATAGAGTTGCGTGCATACCCTCGAGAGAGGACAAGCGTAATTCTACCGGATTGGGTTCCCCACCCAATAGCGGGGTTCTTTGCGTAAAGCGGGCGTTAAGAGGAATCCTTCGTCGGACTAACGTTCGGTCGAATAGTCTTAATGTTTAGGTGAGCGATATCCCTATAGCTAGGTGAGCTCACATTTGTGGAACCTCCACGGCAAAGTTGTCTTATTATTAATTTGAAATCTAAGTCTTTTTATTATTAAAAATTGTTTTACTATTAATCCGATTCGATGCCGAGCGTTAACCCTTCATCGAATATTTTCTAAATCATTTTTTTGCTCCTTTGCTTTTCCGTCTTTTATTAAGTAAAAAAAAAATCCACCTTTCTTTCAGTAAAATAATAGTCCTCCCGGAGAAGTAAGAATAGTCAACACGACCCTGAGAACAATACGACCTCGGTATTCCCCCGAATATCGAGTACTACTTGCGATAGGTGCACTTGCCTCTATTAGCACGCCCGCGGCGATCGACTCACCGAACCAACCACAGTAAGAGTCTGTTCGCGGGCGCATCACTAATAGTCTCCTCCTTTTTGGCAGATAGATGCATCTCATAGGAGAGCAGCTTTCTAAATAGTGTGTGAGAGGGAGTATCAGCCAAATTTGCCGCCTCTATGATGGCACATATATTTGTGTCCAAGTCTCTAGTTAGAGACCATATTGACTTGCCATTCAGCTCATAATGGGTAAAGAGCCTCCTATAGGTCCTCGTCTCATTCACAATTATGAATAATTTCTCATAGCATTCATATATACTATCTTTCTTGGACTACCTGAAGGCTTCATACTCTCGATTAAGTAGGGATTTCTTGTCATCCTTGACTTCTTCAGTGCTTTCCATATAGACCACTAGTGCATCTCACATATCCTTGGATGTTCTGTAGTGAATAAGGTTTTGGAATGTTGAATCAATTATGGCCCTCACTATTATGTTTGTGCCCTCTTGTCCATTGTATCTAATTTGACCTCATCCTTGGTCATCTCTAAGTACTTCTTTGGTGTCTGGACTGTTGCATCCAGAGCTGAGACTTTCCTCGGGATGATTGAAAGTGAAGTACGAGTATTTGCTAGTTGCTCTTGAATCATTTTAGTCTTACGGTTTAAGGTTAACCTGGGACAGCCCAGGGCATTCCCTGTGAAGGGCTCTCAACGGCACTAGAAACTACGATGAGTTGAAGCCCAAACCTCCCTTTCGCAAAGTACTTATTATTATTTGTATCTACCCATGACCTATCTCTCCTGATCTTACACTTGAACTAAACCTAACTGTATTTAGACTTCCTTCAAGGGAACGACGATCCATCGTCGACCCCTAGAACAACCTTATATCCTGGTCAACCAGATTATGGCAACTTGACCGCTACTTATGACCACTTTCTTATCCAAACAGAACAAATACACCAACTACCTCACCTTCCCCTATCAAGGCCTACATGTTATCTTATTTCTAAAACTTTAACATGTGTAGACCTAATGAGCTACATGATGTGCATGAAAGGTGACCCCTCCAAATATTCATCCAAATGATGTAAGATTATTACTGAGAGTCTAACATGATATTATATGGATAAATCAAGAATATAATATGTTTCCTAATTTATTTGACATTTATTTAATTTTCTACAAAAATCAAGTCAGCAATGCTTTTGAACATCAAGTATACTTTTCTGAAATGGAATGGACTCAACAAAATTTTGACAAGTGTATAACATCAAAATAACAGTAAATATTGAAATTAGCAATTTTTCCAAAAGGGTTTGATCTCAAACTAATTATTGATTAAATAACCTCATTAATAGTGCATATCATGAAATAATAGAAATATTCATCCAAACAGTACATAAAATTACCAGATTTTAAATATGGCCATAAAAGACATCTAACCAAATTTAGTAATTTTCCAATCATATTCGACCACATAAATAAATTATTTAAGAATATTCTATACAAGACACTTTGTGAAGCATCCTATATGAAAATGCTTGCAATAATTTTGTAAACATTTATAGAGCATGATGAAGACTTAAAATGTACTCAAACAAAATTTCGTAATTTTCTAGTGAGTAAATAACTCATAATAATATTTCTTATTAATAGGGAAATTACTAGGTTTGTGAATGAAGTACTATAAACATTATTCCAAAATACATACCAAAATTTCCAAAGATTATTAACCATTATATAAGATCGCTGCCTAAGTTTCATGAAACTCCAAGATAATATAACTCTGCAATAAAATTATGACCAAAAGTACCCTAATTAGTCATAAACCATTTCCAAGGGAATGTAAGTTCTTAAAAATTTTAAAATCATTTACTAGAGCTTATTTACACCCTAGTAACACTCCCACCAAGTTTCAATACATTCCAAGGTCATATGGTCTCATGTCCTTCTTTGAGCTCAAAACTCAACCCTAGGGTTCACACTAGGGTTCTAGGGCATTCCAACCCTAAACCACCCAAAATATCTTATGGGGGTGTTTTATAAGACATTAAGTCAATGTTCATGGTTTCATCACTTTTTGGATGAGGATTGGGCACTTACCCCATCAAACACACATTTGCCCTAATTTACGCCTTAGAGACCAAATTTGTTCACACCAATACCTACTCAAATCAAACCCAAATGGGCTGAGATTTTTACTAGAGACCTATCATGGACCTAAGGGTCATCCACCAAAATTGTGGGGAATTGTGAGGTCATTAGACCCTCTAATTAACCCATACATGAATTATAAAAAATTTACAAAAATCATAGGAAATATTTTTCCAAAAATTCCCAGTTTTGGATATGTCATAAGTATAGATTAACTTACATTCCAAATCCCAAGTCATTTGGATGGTTGGATTGATGGGGGCACTCAATTTAGTATCTAGCTAACACTATGTATAGCCTGCACCATTTTGAGTGTTGTGATCAGACTACTAACCCAAATGGGTTAAAATTAGTTTTAAACTAAAATAGACCTCAAGGGATATAACTTTAATGTTTACCATTTTCCCAATAGAGGGGCCTAAGTATTTTTAATATTTAATTTAAGCACTACAATAATTGTGACATAAATAAAATAATAATATCATTGATTAAAGTTTAATCATCCGGCCGCACCAATCTTAAAGCGTGAAATCGACGGCATCCCATCATCATCCCCAGCGCGCCAACGACCAAGATTAACAAATCCTAGGCCACTATGGCTTTTGAATTCCCCGCTACCCGCGCCCATTCCTAGCCAGCCACTGCCACCACCACCTTCGTTGAAGTGGTTGTAGGCGATTCGTGGTGGTGGGGCGGCTGAAGGTGGCCGGAACAGTGAATGGTGGATGGAAGAAAGACTTGAAAAACCAAGCTCTCGGCTACCTTGATCTGGGTCCAATTAGTCACAAACCTTGGGGCCAACAGATGAAGATATATCGAGAGAGAGAGAGGAGGAGGAAGATAGGACCTTTTGGGGTGGCTGGAGTCGGGCCGATCGCCATGTCACAATTTTTGGTGGTAGAGGTGCTTGGTACTCTACAACCACACTACTAGAGTGCTCAGATCCTTCAAGCGAATGTTGGAAACGGCTGCACTGGGTCTTGGGAAGCTTTTAAAAGAATCAAATGGGGAGATGAGGGGTTAAAGCATCAATGGCCATTAATAGCCATGAAAGCTGTTTCTCGGTCATTCCTATATCCACTAGATCAGTCTTTAATCAGCCCCGAGAGGCTCTTGATCTTCTCAAAACTGAAGGGGGGAATGAATTCTCAGCAATTGGGGAGGCCCTTGGCCTCCCTTGGCCATGAATGGCCTTTACTTCTTCACTTTCTCTCTCCTTCGTTAAAGGGGAAACCTGGTTTCTATATCCTAGTCACCCCTCTAGAATTTGAGTGGCATTTTAAGTAAATATCAACCTCCTAAAGCTAGTGAGCCACTCCAATTAGGCTTAGCCCAAGTGGATTGGGCTAGGTTAGGTCAACTTGAGTTACTTTGACCCATTTTAGGGTTGAATTGACTTTGTGTTGGATCCCTAGTTGATTTGGGCTAGGTTCACTAACTTAGGATGTGACCCAACATGTATAGCCAGTGTCAAATTTGTGTCCTAGAGTGTAGGCCAAGTCCTTAGAGTCAACCTCAGATGGACCAGCTATCAACAAGACCATCAGAGACTCAAGACTTAGAAGATTTCAAGACTAAGTAAAATGAGTTCGACGTTCATTGAACTCAGGTCGATGAAAGGAGTTCTCAGCTCAACGATCTTGAGATATTTCTCTGAGCTGAGCTCGACTATCTTCATTCTCTGTTCGACAAAAACTGGGATACTTCAACAAACTAAAGTCATGGTAACTCCAGATTATTTTAAGTCCAACTTCAGGATTTGGTCGACGAACAAGATTCTGAGCTCGACGAATGTGGACCTCAACTTCTCAGGCCGACGAAGCCTCAGGTCAATGAACTGTGTTCTTTGGTCGGCGAATTCTGGAACCAGAAGTTTCATGTCGACACACAGAATAATATTTGACTAAGTCCAGAATTGTTGCTGAACTCCAGTCGCCGAATGTAATTGCCAGCTCGACGAACTTCAGACAGAAAAGGAAAAGGCTCTGAAGCATGCAAGTTTTGTTATTAGTTCGACGAACTTGGAACTCAGCTCGACGAACAGAAGCTGCCTGGTCAACGAATACATAATCTCAGTTTGACGAACTAGTAACTCAGTTCGACGAATTCTATTATTCGTTCGACGATTCCAGACTTAGTCATTTCCGGAATTCAAACCTCACTCAAATGCAATAATTCCTGACAGATTAATGACTTAAACGTTCTCTGAATGTAGCCGTTAGAGGAAGCATTAATTACAGTCTTCTTTAGGAATATTACTTGCAGATTTTCCACGGGACAGTTGAGGAAATGAGTAAATGTCGATTATTCTTAAGGCGTCAGCATTTATTACAGAGGATTCAAATTTTTGAATAGAGATGGATGAAAAGTAGATCAATAATCAGGAAGCAAATATACAAAAGAATTAGAGAACAAGTATACACAGTCAGAAAAACACAGACAGATAGACTGACTGCAAGATTTTATACAGCACCAGAAAAGCTTCTCACAAAAACTCATACTGAAGCTTACAATCATAAGCAGTGATATTCATTCATTCAGAAGAAGAACAACTATACTATATCAAGAGTCTTCTTCTTCAAAATTCTCTCCAGGACTTCTCCAAGGACAACATATATCAAATCAGTCAAGAAGATCCTGCATCACTGCTTGTCAAGAACACTGATTGAAGACCTATCACCCTACAGCAAATCTCCAGATCTTCCCTAAATCATTCTACATCTCAGGGGGAGCTTGTTGCTAACATAATTCCACATAAGTCTTCTCTCTGATTGTTGACAGAGAAGACAAAGTCACTCTCTCACCCCCACCTGTACAAAGGGTTGTCATCTCCCTTCAAAAGTGATTCCTGGTTGCAAGTCTCCTTACCAAAAGACTTGAGTTGGTTTTTGGGGACCTGATCAAAACTCATTGGTGTCAGGCACCTGATCAAAAATCCGAGTGGATTCCTACCAAGGGTGGTAGAAGAGTGGATGTACCCAGTTGAGGGGGAACCACTATAAACTTCTTGTGTCATCTGGTTGCTTATCTTTTCTTTTTGTTCTTGCTATGTGGCTGGGAGTAGGAATAATAGTATCTGTTTTTTTTGTTCTCTATTTATATACTGCACCTTACAGTTTACAGCAAAAGCTGTAACAACACATTTATAGGGAACTAATAAATTTTTAAATATACTCTATTCACCCCCCTTGTAGAGTATTGCAGATCTAACTCTCACTTTCAATTGGTATCAAAGGAAGGTTCCTTTGGTTGTACAAGTTAATCCTTGAACCAAAGATCCTGTGTTAGATCTACATATCACTTTGTTCACATTTTAAAGTAGAACCACAGCCATGGTACAGAACAAAGATTATGCAAGCACCAGACCTCCAGTTTGCAACTTTCAAAAGTTTGGAATCTGGAAGGCAAGAATCAAATTGTATGTGAATTCTATTGATGAAGATATCTTTGCTTCCATCTTAACAGGAGTACCTCAACAACCTGCAGCTTCTACAAGCACCTCTACAAATATGACTGCAGTACCTCCTTCAGACTATAATGATGCTTACAGGAAAGCCAAGATGGCTGATGAAAAAGCCATGAACATATTGGCACAGACAATGTCTGATGATATTTTCCAGAAGATTGCTGAGTGCACATCAGCAAAGGCCATTTGGGTTTCTCTGAACCAAATGGTTGATGGATTAGCTGATGAAAGGAAGGACAGGAGATCAAATCTCATATCCCAATATGAGAATTTCAAGAAGCAGGAAGCCGAAACAGTATCAGAGATGTATAACAGATTAAGCTCAATTATTAATGAGCTAAAAACTCTGGACAAGGTCATCACTCTCACTAAGGTGAATGACAAAATTATGATGTGCTTCCCTAGCTCATGGGACACAAGGATTTGGCCCATCAAGGAGGCCATATGCCTGAATGAGATGTCAACTGAATCTCTACTCAAAAAACTGAAATCTTATGAGCAGTTAATTAAGACAAGGGAAGCTGTTGAACAAAGAACACCTCCTGCAGCTAGAAGAGATTAGAACATAGCATTCAAAGTCTCAGAAGAATCAGAGTCCTCAACATCAAATGAAGAACTCATAAGTCTCTTAGCTAAGAGATTTTTCAAGATGGCTAGAAAAGACTTCAGGAGGAAGTCAGCAAGAAAGTATGACAGGCCAAATTATGATAAGACGCCAACAAAGGAAGTGGTGTGTTATGGATGCAGAAAGCCTATGCATTTCCTCTCTGAGTGCCTAGAGAATTAGAAGAAAGAGAAGAGAAGAGAAAGGGAAAATGATTCCAGAAAGTAGTTCACCGGCAAACCCTCTTCCAGCAAACACATGGGGAAGAAAAGGGGTTTGTAGCTGAGACTTGAAGTGAGACTAAAGAGGATACAACATCTTCAAGCTCCAGTGAAGATGAAGAAGAAGAAGAGCAAAAGAGGTTTGCCTCATGGCAATTGATGCCTCAAGAAGCAACTCAGAAGAAGGAGAGTCAGACAATGAGGAAGCTTCTGAATCAGAAGTTGATCAGGTATTATCATTGTTTGATTATAATTCAGAATCTTTCAAATCAGATTTTAAAATCATGTGTTTAGATTTAATCAACTCTGAGAAGGAAATCAAACTTCTCAGAGATAAGCAAGTTAACTATGATAGCTTAGTATTAGAAAATACTAAATTAAAAAACGAAATAGATATGTTTAGTGAACAAATCACCCTTCTGAAAGATGAATTAAATAAGGCAAAACAACTAGAAGAATCACTAAATGGAAGAAGTAAACAACTAGCAGAAATCACTAACACATCTAATGCTAGGTTTAATGGAAGCAGGTTAGGACTAGGAGCATCATCTAGTGAACCACCTGTTATTCAGAAAAACCACCTGTTACAACCCATCAATTTTATTTCTGAGAAAGGAAAGAAGAATATTGATCAAGTAAATAAGGTAAATAAGATTCTAGAACAAATTAAAACTAAGGACAGAATTGAAAGACAGAAAACACCAAATAAAAACAAAGTTCAGCAATTTTCGTCGACCTCAGATCGACGAAAAGGGGCCAGTTCGTCGAACCCAGATCGACGAACTCTGAACGCCAACTATAATTATCATTATTCATCTAACTGCGATCGACGAACTTTCTATGGTTCGTCGAGCAAAAATCGACGAACGTGGGGCGCAGAGAATGAACATGTTTATTCTTTGGGCAGAGATCGACGATTTCAACCCAATTCGTCGAACTCTGGTCGGCGAACTTACATAAATTTGTCGAACCCAGGAAGACTAAACCAAAACTTTAACTCTAACAGAAACTTAAATACTTCTAGGAAATCATTTAATCCCCTAGCTGATTAGACCATTCCACCTAGGAGATACCACCCCCTAGGATATAAATCCCAGCCAGAATTTTCTGTCATTTCTAGTTTCTCCTATCAGCCATACAAAGGGCCCAAGGTTACCTGTGTCAAAAATCACTAACTGTTTATATTGCAGGTGAAAAAGTGTCCATGGGTAAATGAAACTTGGTACCTGGACAGTGGCTGTTCCAAGCATATGACTTATAGCAAGGACATCCTGTTCAACTACAAGTCCAAATTGGGGTCAAAGGTTATCTTTGGTGACTCAAAATGTGGTCAGTCAGAAGGAGTTGGAGAAGTAAAAAATAGGAGCAGTCACATTCAGAAAAGTGACATATGTAAGTGGACTAAAGCATAACCTCATCTCCATAAGTCAATTATGTGATGATGGTTATCAGGTGTAGTTTAACCCTTCTACTTGCTCTATCATTGATAAAAACAACCAAACTATTTTAACTGGAAGTAGACAAGGCAATATTTATCTAGTTAATTTTACTTCTGCCACAACTGATATCTTCTTACTAAATTTAACTAATAATTAGAATGATTTATGACACAAAAGACTAGGACATGTAAATCTGAAAAATATAGCTAGGCTATCTAAGCACAACCTTTTAGAGGTCTACCTTCTGCTCCCTACAAGAATGAAGGTCTCTGCAGGGCTTATCAACTAGGCAAACAAACTAAAACTAGTTTCAAATCAATTAATAAGAGTGATTCACCTAGGATCTTGTACTTGCTACACTTGGATCTTTTTGGACCCATTGCAGTACAAAGCCTAGGAGGGAAATCCTACACCTTGGTGATTGTGGATGACTTCTCTAGGTTCAGTTGGGTATTCTTTCTGTAAACAAAGTCAGATACATTCAAGGTTCTTACAGATTTTCTCAGGACCATACAGATTGAGTTCTCTACTCTTGTTGCATTGATCAGAAGTGATCATGACACAGAGTTTGAGTCTCTTCTTATGCATGAGTTCTGTGAGAAGGAAGGTATCAGACATTGCTTCTCAGCTCCTAGAACTCCCCAACAAAATGGGGTAGCTGAAAGGAAAAATAGAACACTCATTGAAGTTGCAGGTACATTACTTGATGATGCATACATGCCACTAACCTTTTGGGCAGAGGTTGTAAGCACATCAAAATATGTCCTGAATAGGAGTTTAATTCACAAACTAAAGAATAAGACTCCCTATGAATTGCTCAAAGGGAAGAAACCTAAAATTAACTATTTTAAAGTATTTGGTTGTACATGCTATATACACAATAACAACAAGAAATACATTAGAAAGTTTGAAGCTAAGGCTGAAGTGAGAGTTTTTCTAGGATACTCCCAAGTAAGCAAAGCTTATAGGGTATTTAATAAATCAACCTTAAAAGTAGAAGAATCAATTCATGTTTCTTTTGATGAAACTAACATGTATTGCAAGGAGAAAGAACTTTCTACCATTAGCAACTTGCAGGTACCCCACTTGTGTGAGACATTGGATGGACTAAACCTCATCCAAGAGGTTCCCACTCATCCCTCTCCATAGGACATTGAAGACAGTGAAGAAGATGAAGCTGAAGAACATGAGCCTCAACCAACAGCAAATATAATTCCACAAGAGGAATTTATTCAAAATGTTGTTGCACAACCAACTCCACCCACACATTTTGTCACACTTAAGGATCACCACAGATCTCAAGTAATTGGAGACATTTCAGCAGGTGTACAGACAAGGCATCAACTCAACCAAAACTTGATGCATGCATGTTTTCCCTCTCAGGTTGAACCTCTAACCATTCATGATGCTGAGCAAGATCCCCACTGGATCCTTGCAATGCAAGAGGAACTAAACCAATTTGAGAGATGTAGAGTTTGGGATTTGGTTCCAAGACCCCAAAAATATCCTATTATTGGAACGAAATGGGTTTTCAGGAATAAGCTTGATGCCCAAGGAGTCATTGTGAGAAACAAGGCTAGGCTTGTTGCTCAAGGATATAGGCAAGAGGAAGGAATTGACTATGATCAGACCTTTGCACCAGTTGCAAGGTTGGAAGCTATAAGGATTTTTATTGCCTATGCAGCATTCAAAAAGTTCAAAGTCTTTCAAATGGACGTGAAGAGTGCCTTCTTAAATGGAGTGCTACAAGAAGAGGTCTATGTAGAACAACCTCTAGGTTTTGTTTCTCCAACTTATCCCTCTTATGTTTTTAGATTAAATAATGCTCTTTATGGTCTAAAGCAAGCTCCAAGAGCTTGGTATAAGACCTTGGCAAGTTTTTTATTAGAGCATAAATTTACAAGAGGAACTGTAGATAAAACTCTATTCACTAGACATCACGAGGACCAAATTTTGTTAGTACAAATCTATGTAGATGACATCATATTTGGCTCTACAGATTCAAAATTGTGCAAGAGGTTTTCTGACCTCATGTATTCTAAATTTGAAATGAGTAGCATGGGAGAGATTTCATATTTCCTTGGTATCTAAGTGAAACAACTTCCTGATGGCATCTTCATCTCACAAGCAAAATATGCTGAAGAACTTCTAAAGAAGTTTGGGATGACTGATGTCTCAGCAAAGAAAACTCTCATTGCCACAAATGCTGTTGTGGACTCTGATATACCAGGAAAACCTGTAGATCAGAAACTTTATAGGAGCATTATTGGGTCCCTATTATACCTCACAGTAAGTATGCCAGATATTATGTTTGCTACATGCCTTTGTGCTAGGTTCCAAGTGAACCCTAAAGAATCTCATCTAATTTTCTTAAAAAGGATTTTAAGATATATAAAGAGTTGTCCTAATCTAGGCCTATGGTATCCCGCTGAATCAGAATTTGAGTTAACTGGATACTCTGATGCTGATTTTGCTGGATGCAGGGTAGATAAAAAAAGTACTTCAGGAACTTGTCAGTTCCTAGGCATGAGATTAGTATCATGGTTCTATAAAAAGCAAACATCAGTGTCAACTTCAACTGCTGAAGCAGAATATATTGCAGCAGGCAGCTGTTGTTCACAGATGCTCTGGATACAGAATCAGCTCCTAGATTATGTGTTCAACTTAAATAATTCAACCCTATTCTGTGATAATACTAGTGCTATAGCCATAGCACAAAATCTAGTTCATCATAGTAGGTCAAAGCATATTGATATAAGACATCATTTCATTAGGGAGTGTGTAGACAAAAATAAGATTAACCTTGTCTATATCTACACTGATTTACAGAAAACTAATATATTCACCAAACCTCTGGATGAGAAAAATCATGCTTTCTTTCTAAATCAGCTGGGAATGATCAATGGAGAAGACTTAACTTAAGTTCTGTCTACATTCGACGAATATTCCAAAGTTCGTTGAATGAAGTTCGACGAACCGGGGAAGGTTTGAGAGATATTCGTCAAACGAAGTTCGCCGAATTCTCTGTGTGAAATAATTTTCGTCGACCGGAGCTCAACTAACTTTTCTTCAGAAGATTTTCATCGACCGGAGTTCGACGAACTGTCTTAAAGTCTTCTGAATGAGATCGACGATTTATTTATTATTAACTCATTTCTTCGACTCAGTTCGAAGAATTAATTTCATTTTAGTGGAACGGAGTTTGTCGATTCCTATTCAGGAAAACCTTATATCTAGGTTTTCTTCGACCTCCATCCCGCGCTTTCTATTCCCTTGCACTTGATCGTCATTTTTTCTGGCTTTCTTTCAGGTGATCTCAATGGAGATTCCAGCAGGAGCTCTAGCCGGTATGAAGTTTGACACTGGCTTTGACGTCGACTTCGAATCATTCCAGCACTCAGATCCAATCTTCCTATATATTCTGGAACTTCTGGAAAAATAAAATCTGAAGAACCTGATGACCACCAGGATAAAGTTGGCAGGAACAGAGATCAGAGAATCGGTCTATACTTCAACCACTTCTGAAGACAATACTATGACAGGATCAATCGCCGGTAAAACTGTCTCCTTAAGCCCCGCGGTTTTAACTGAAATATTTGGTTTGACAAATGGCGAAGAGGAATTAGAAATTGATTCTAAAGAATTTAATATGATGCTAAATCTGATGGGTTATGTTGGTGACAACCCAAATAAATTGTTGAAGAGGCATTTGTCTGCAACATACAAGTTCCTGGCAGACATTATTGGGAAGGTATTGCTTGGCAAGCATACTGCCCATGACTACATCACAAGACATCAGTTCTTTGTCATGTGTATAGTAATAAATAAGAAGCAAGTGGACTGGGCTCAGATCTTCTTTGATCTGATAAAGAAGAAAAATAACAAGAAAGAAGTGTGTTTTGGAAGGATCCTAGGGATCTTCCTCAAGAAAAAGGCTGCTGAATCACTGGTCTCACTGACCATATTCATTAATGCCAGTAAAAGGCTCACCTGTGCCTTTTTTGGCAGGTGGGAGAGGACAATCACCAAGCCCGCTAAGGCTTCTACCTCTTCCACCCCAACTTCTGAAGGCACCAGGGCTGTTAAAGCCACTCCCACACCTGCTGAGGAGATTCATCCCACTCCACCATCTCTTCCAGCACCCCTTCCAGCAAAACAACTCACTTCCTCTCCCATTATTTCTTCAACACCCCAATCACCACAGCATACTCATGTTCCTACTTCACCTCCATCTCCACCACTTGACATCACTGACATTCCATCTACCCCTCTTCAAGATAATAGACAACCAATACCTCCTGAATCACCTCAAGACACCTATATTCCTACACCACCACAGTCTCCACTTCCCCCACATTTATCTTCCATACCATCTTACAACCTACCCTCAAACACCTTGATGCAAGATGCCACCGCACCATCCTCATCACCATCAAACCTCAACATACCTGATGTTCCACCCTCCATTCCATCAATGGTTGCCACCTCTTCCACACCCACTGCCACACCATCTACCACTTTCTCTTTGGACCCCTCTACCATATCCTCTATCATCACCATCATCACTCCCATTCTTAAATCCCTCATAGCAGAGGCCATTACACCTCTTGCTACTATCATTACCTCTTTATCTACCAAAATATCTACTCTTACTGCTACCCCTCCTCAGTCAGGGGCCTGGCCTCAGTTCCCACTGAAACCTGGTAGGGGGAGATGCCTGATGATGAAGCAGCAGCCACAGCTTCAGATACTTCAGCAGCAATAGCTTCAGATACTTTAACACCTTCACCAGCAGAGACTTCAGCCCCAGCAGCATATACAGATTGTATAAATACAGATTTAATTAATTTTATTGATACTGATATGGACACTGATGAAACTGTTGGTGATTTTATCCTCAATCCCACAGTTAATTTACAAGAATTGCTGAAAAGTTTTGACACTGTACATATGCAGTATCTTCCAGAAGACTTTACTAAGCCACAGTTGGCTATTATTCCTTATACTTCTCCTATCAGTCAAGTAGTTGCTAAGCAAATCTGTGACAGTTTTGAAATTCCAGTTTCTGTACCAACCTCTACAGTCATTCCATCCTCTCCAGAAGCTATCTCAGCACCAATCTTTGTGATGGATGACTCCCCTATGCCAGATCTAGATGAGTTGATCTTGGCTGATATTGAGGAAGAAAATAAGGCAACAGCTGAAAGCTCTGTCCCAATTACTTTTGATGCTTGTACAGTCTCTTCTTCAACTTCTGCTGAAACTCCAGCTTTTGAACCTTCTGCTCCTGCTCCAGAAAAGGCTGCTAGTTATGATAAAGCGCTTAAAGCATTGGATGCTCTGCATGATAATCCTCAGGGTTCTGCAAGTGTTGATGATGAAGATGATGATGAAGATGATTCAAATGAAGAAGTTGACAAGAAGAAGAAGAAAATGTTGTCAAAGAAAAGGAAAGCCCCTTCTCCTCCTGCTGCTAAACCAAGCTCAAAGAATGACACCCCATTCTACATCCTTCAAAATATTACACCTTATAAAGGAATGTCAGCATGGATGTGGTTGTCTAAGAATCAGCAAAAGGAGAGGAAAAGAAGTAGGAAATATTCTCCTCCACCAGTTCAGAGATACAGAAGAGATCCACCTCCTCCACCTCCTCCAGCAGCTGGTGCCACTGGCTCTAGCTCTCAGAGATCTTCTCCTATGCAAACTTATTAGAGACATCAAGGGAGATCTTTTGGAAGCAGTCAACAAGGGCATCATTCTTCAGGAACTCAACAACAGCAACATCAATAACATCAACAACATCAACAGCATCAGCAGCAACAACCAACTGTCTCTGCAGATCAGAAGGCTAAAAGTCCTGAAAAACCAGATTCACCTCCTGTTCCTTTTGAAGATCCTGAAACAGCAGACTTTGCTAAAATGGCCAGGTTCCAGGAACTTGTTGGTCTCTCTTTGATTAATAAATCAAAAGCTGAAGGCAAAGACATATCAGGATATACAACTATGTCAAAATACAGGAAGGAAAAACTAAAAAGATTTGATAAAGCCAACAAACTGTTTAATGTTGATAATTACATGAAACTACATCCTGAAGCAATTGTCCCCAGAACTACATCACTGAAGATTATTGGGGCAGCTGACATGATAGTGACACAGGCACAGGCTTTAAATCCAAATAGAGAAATTATCTTTACAAAGCCTGGAGAGAAGACAAAAGAAGACAAGTCCATGGAGAGGAAGCAGAAGAAGTATTCTTTACTTTGTTTTAATTCCGTCTGCATTAACTTTCAAACTATGTTATTTGTTTAAACAAAGCTTATGAACATATATATCTGCTGCATGTGTTAGTAATTCTCTGCCAGATATATCTTTTTCTTGCTTTGTTTATCTTTATGTTTATGTTTTGAGTCTATTAGTCACCTCACCAAAATAGGGGGAGATTGTTGGATCCCTAGTTGATTTGGGCTAGGTTCACTAACTTAGGATGTGTCCCAACATGTATAGCCAGGGTCAAATTTGTGTCCTAGAGTCTAGGCCAAGTCCTTAGAGTTAACCTCAGATGGAGCAGCTATCAACAAGACCATCAGAGACTCAAGACCTAGAAGATTTCAATACTAAGTAAAATGAGTTCGACATTCGTCGAACTCAGGTCGACGAAAGGAGTTCTCAGCTCGACGATCTTGAGATATTTCTCTGAGCTGAGCTCGACGATCTTCATTCTCTGTTCGACAAAAACTGGGATACTTCAACAAACTAAAGTCAGGGCAACTCCAGATAATTCTAAGTCCAACTTCAGGCTTTGGTCGACTAACAAGATTCTGAGCTCGACGAATGTGGACCTCAACTTCTCAGGCCGACAAAGCCTCAGGTCGACGAACTGTGTTCTTTGGTCGACGAATTCTGGAACCAGAAGTTTCATGTCGACACACAGAATAATATTTGGCTAAGTCCAGAATTGTTGCTGAACTCCAGTCGACGAATGCAATTTCCAGCTCGACGAACTTCAGACAGAAAAGGCAAAGGCTCTGAAGCATGCAAGTTCTGTTATCAACTCGACGAACTTGGAACTCAGCTCGACAAATAAAAGCTGTCTGATCGACGAATACATAATCTAAGTTCGACGAACTAGTAACATCCGTTCGACGAATTCTGTTATTCGTTCGACGATTCCC